>CANYCX010478373.1:0-22470 GCA_948193385.1 Breynia disticha f. nivosa
ATCGTCAACTTTATAATGTGCCCTAAGGCCATAGTTGCATACATGCCCAACATATATCACCATAGTCATCAAACAACACATACCACATGTAACTCAAGGAGAGTTCGTCAATTAATCAAGCAGGAACATTCATATCGTGCATAGGACAAAGAACCATAATTCACCACATCATTCTCAATTATATAATCACATATAACACATACGGCCAACTCGGCCTAAGCAATCATCAAATCATAAGGAACACCCATAGTATACATTTGAATGTTCCAACATTTTCATATCATTCGTAACAGACTATTTATATAGCCCTTAACATAATAGCATGCAATTCATTAAGAGTTTGAAACCATATATCAAACTGTATCAATTAACACCTGTTAACTATCCAATTGTTAACAAACAGACCAGGGGAAACGACCAAGGGGAACAACTATGGTGGCCGTTTCTCCTGGCCGTTCTGGCCCCTGCCAACACAAATATAAGAAACGGCCATGGGAAACGGCTAGACTGGCCGTTTCCTGGCCGTTTTCACCTGTAGAAATAGAATTCCGAGCAATTTAACACTTACTCATCCCAACCATTTTCAATACACCTTAGACTATCTTTATCTAGCAATTGTACAATTCATCCCAACACAAACCAGGCCATCCTTCAGGGTTACAATCCTATACACCAATCCAAGCAATACAATCAATAATACCCAAGCACATACTTAAGGATTCATACATTCATTTTCTCAACATCCATATTAAATCAACTTACCAAGCTCTTTAGGCATATAAAGTAAGTGGCAAACACTTCATATTAAATATACAAATTTCATTCCGACTAGAGCAAAGCAATTGTCGCAATCGTAACTTACACCCAAAATAGCACGAAATCAATCAACACACATATCCATAATCATTCTCCTATACCTAACAATCCCAACAATCCATTATAGGCCAACATAATCACCCAACATAATTTACATACGAAATCAACCATTCATACACAAAATACACCCAAGTAAGTGGTAAAACACTTACTTCGAAGTTCAAGCGCTAAATCGCCGCCTGAACTCCGATTCGCTTTCTGAGAACCAATACCTATTCACAACACAAACGCAAACACATTTCACCCGTTATACACGATTCTAACCTACATTTCCAACTCTCACTCTTATTACCACCATCCTAGCAACTTTTCCTACAAACCATTTTTCTTGAATCTGCCCCAAAACCTATGTTTTTATGCCAATGGTTTGTAGAATCTTAGTCTACACTAAAAAGATAGCAAAACCCCATAAAATGCATCCATTTTCTCTCATTTACTATTTCAAAATAAGAATCAAACTCACCTCTTCTTTCTCCTAAACCCCAATGCAGCAATGTGGTAGATTGGAGGTTGATTTTGTGGTTATTCTTGTGTTTCTTGGTAGATTTTATGGTTGGAAATGCTTAAAGATTGAGGTTTTGAAGTGTTGGAAAGGTTTGGATCGGTTTGGGAGTGTTCTAGGTCGAACTACCCCTCTTTTTCTCTCCCCCCGACAATACCTCGGGTCTAACACTTAAATCTGCCAAAATACATGCCAAACGGCCATGGGAAACGGCCTTGTGGTCGTTCCCAACTTATGGGAAGGCAAACGGCTATGGAACGGTTTCTATGGCCATTCCTAGGCCGTTTCCGGCCAAATTTCAACCATCTTTCGACGAATTCTCCTAGTTTTCATCGTAAAAATTCCGGGGCGTTACAAGCAGTGGGGAACATCTCTTTAAAACCCATAAATTGGCTACTATAATCATCTAAAATATAAGAGAGTGAAAATGGAAAGAGAGTTAATCAAACTAGGCTTTCCTTTTGGTAATTCAACATACATGACCTTAGTGATCTTGAGTGTGATCAGTTGTGAAGCTCAACTTTTCAAACCATTTATTCGAAAAATATATATATACTTTAAGAAATGATTTAATAATCAAATCAAATCCGAGGAGAGAGAATAAAATACACGCCTTTTTCATTAAAACTCGGCCCAAAATACTTTACAAAATAAGATACAAAAGCAGAAGCTAGAAAATATAGTTTAAAACTCAATTCAAACATAAACTTGCGTGTATATACGTATAAGTACAAAATATGTACAATCACAAAGTCTCAAAAATGAAAACTCCGGAGCACAGACCTTTGACATATATCGTTGGAACTCTGATCACTATAACTCTGGTCCAGTAACAACTACTACGATATGCACAACATTATAAACAATCACACATAAGTGAGTACATTTAAATACTCAGTAAGTATCTTATCACAATTTAAGTATGTTATGAAATAGGATACATCTCTACTCATTATTAATCCAATCTGTATGTATTTCACTATTTATATGAAGTGCAGGAGAATTTTCAATAAGCACGGGTCGTGCTCGATGAACACGAGGTCGTGCTCATCATTTAATTTATAGTTGGCACGGATCGTGCCATGTAGAGTACAAGGTCGTGCTCGTTACATTTTTCCAAATTTTTCATAAGTACAGAGCATGCTGTTAAAATTGATCTCAGTACGAGGATGTGCTGGTCAGCATGAGGGTCGTGCTGACTCTCGGAAATGCCCAGTTCAATTCTATTTTCAAGTGATTTGCACACAACATTCTTTCTTTTTAGGTTCATTCTCAATCAAGGCATTTCCTATACCATTTCTATAGTAAAAACCACACTTTCCTTGTCACTTAGCACATTATCAACCAAAGCATAACACATAGCTCATATACCACAATACATAGCACATCTCATTAATCTCAATAATTCTAGCAACACACAACACTTATCATTTACACAACAACACATATCATACATCATTAACACTCAGCACATAACATTAATATTCACACAAAACTCATCTCATGGCATTACTTATATATGAATGCACTTATGAAATGAATATGCAATGCCAGTGCAATCACACAGTACGAATGACCCAAGTTTACTTCTTTTTCCTCTATAGCACACAGAAGAGGAATCCTCTATAGCACACAATAGAGGATGGCACGCAACATATAAGAAGTGAGCACACAACTTATAAGGATAACACACAACATGTCCAAGTCGCACACAGCTCGTGTCACACAGATGTTATGCAACACGTGAATGTATATGAGACATTCATAATCATATCAATGGCACACAACATTTAACACATAGCAAGCACATAAAATCATATATGCACATAGCTCATTTCCTTCAATTTATGTCTTTCACAAAGTATATAGTTCAAAAGCACTTAACATATGAACAATCAAGACATAAAACACAAAACACATAGATCATAAGCCACAAAGGCACAAATCACAATCACGTAGATCATTTCATCATAAACATCAAAACACAAAGCATCCATATGATCATAAGATCATCATACTTATTTCACTTATCATATTTATCTAACAAGTCTTTTTAGAACATCTCTTTTGCTATCATTTAAATTCATTTGCATCATAAACAAGTATGAATTAATCATACAGATGCAACACGTAAGTGTAAGAACACTTACCTTGAAAAGCGTGCGAAGTCGGTTCCGGAGTCAACTTCGATCCAAAGTCCTCGATTTGTTTCCTATATGAATATTATCATATAAGAGCTGTTAATACTTATTCATCAACTTGTTTCACACTTAGAAACATCACTTTGCAATTTTTACAGTTCAACCTCAATTCCTCAGTAACCTTCCTAACCATTCAAATCTCCTAAATCCATTCTATTCATAATTAAATTGAGCTAAAAAATCCACATGATGTTAACTAACCCTAAGTTAGTTAACTTACATGTTTTTAATCAGCAAACTCAGTTCCTATTAACCTCAACACAGAAAACACAACAAGGTAAAACTCATGAACTCATTCAAACCATGATCATCAACTTACCTTAGTGAATTTTGCTTCCAATTTGCAAAATTTTGTGTTCTTTATTGCTTAAACATCCTCCCTCAGACTTTCTAGGGTTTTCCTCTTGCTTTCTCTTCATTTTTGCTCTAAGTTTCAAACAATAATTGTTCAGTTGGTTCTGTTTTAAACAGCTCAGTCGACACGACCTGTAGCATAAGTCGTGTTGATGATCGTGCCGTGCTTTTCTGGCACAAGTTCCAATTAGATCGTGCATGAGATCTTGTTGAATAAATTTCCAGAAACATGTGCATGCCTTCAGCACGAGGTCGTGCTATTTTCTCAGGTATGAGCACAATTTCGTTCTGTTCCGCAGACATGAGCACAAGGTCGTGCTCAGTCCGTGTTCACTGCTGTTTTCTGCATTTTTTTATTCTTGTTCGATTCAATTATGTTTTAATCTATTTTCCACATAGATTACTTCTAACCAATTTCAGGGCATTACATTAGTAATACCATTGGTAACAAAGTTGTTATCAACCTTCACCCATTCTTAACTATCAACATACTTCAAATCCTTTACAAGGTTGCACATACATGTGAACACACTTAAGGAAGCAACAAATTTAGATTATTAAGAAATGCTATAACCAATAGAATTAATATGGGAATTTATATGAATTAACGGAATATTGCCTTATGTAGCTAAACCTGCCGAAATGCAACTACATGAGTTATTTCTCTTATGGAATTTCATTTTGGTTTTATATGACTATTACATGCAAATTTATTTTCATTTTGGGATTTTCCTTGAAGGAAGGTCCTTTGTTTAGTAATTGACATGCATATTAATTACATCCAAATGGATGATGTATAATATAAACAATTCAAAATTTCCACCATATCCAACGCAAAAAAAGCCACTTCTTTTTACAAAGTAGCAGCTTTGAGGGGGTTAGTGCAATTTGTGTTTGGAAATGTGAAGACCACACCGTTGTTTATTGCTTTTTAATTATGTGAATATAATAAGCAAATTTGTTAAATCGTAGCAGTTTGAAGATGAATTGATTTTTGATGGAGTTCTTGTTGGTTGAAATTTAGCCTGAAGAAAATAAAACACGTGATTTTAAAACAATTTTGTTATTGCTAGATTAGTGTTAATATTAATGAGACTTGCTTAGTTAATTTGATGTTGTTATCTTGGGTTATGAGAAATTGGAAAGAATGTAAAATTGAAAACCATAATGACTAATTTTTGTGAAATTATGTGTAGACTACACTGACGGAACAACGTTCAGAGAGAGATGCACCTATTGCGTGGTTACAACAAAATCGAGTTGTGCAGACAATAGGTTGGCTAAGCACCAGCCACCATGGTAAGAAGTTTACAATTTGTTTTGTTCGAGGATCTATATGGTGCACCTTAGGATCCTGATACAAGAATATTATTAAGAGTTATGGGAAGAAACTTATTATATTGATTAAAGTATTAATTTCATCTTTTTCTTTTCAATTTTAACTTTTCTATTCATTTGCTTTAGAATTAATAGTTTTGCTCTTCTTGTTGTGCAACATTTCAATCATGATTGATATTTTTATTTTTGTAACTCTATGAGGAATTTTTAATTATGTCTGCGATTACGTGTGAAGCAACTGGTGGATATACATAAATGCTTTTCATTTCTATTTAAATTTATAAAACTATATTTTTTTAATTTTGAATTTACTTCCTCAATCATCTAAACATTATTTGTCAAATTTTCAGTTAAGAGGATCATAATAATGGAAAAAAAATCATTTTGTAGTTTAATTTTGCACTCAAAACAAATATAATGACAATTGAATTAATTACAATTTGAGATAATAATTTTTTTTTAAAAAGTAAAAGATCTTAAAAGTGAGATGTACGAATTTTGTGGGTAAAAACAAAAATTTGAATGAATTAACGTAGCAATATGATGAATTGAGGTTCGTGTGATGATAATAATATTCTGAATAGCACAAAATAATTTAATTAAGTAGGCAAGTTTTGAGGGGAAACAACCTAACCTCGACAACAAAGCAAAGCTTAGGTGAGTAAGCTTGTGATGGTTCAATTTTTATTACACGTGTCAGTAATCTTTTACTGTTCAGTCAAACATCAAACGAATTATGCCTTTCTTAAGAAAAAATGACTTCCATACTTTAATTCTGTAATTAAATACAAAACGAAAATGACACTCAACTTACATAATATAAAAAATAAAAGGAACAGAAAGCGAGTGTTAAAAGCCAGCAAGCAACAACACTCAACTTCATCCCATTTAACCACGTGTTCAATTTTGATTGGTCCGTGTATAAGCGACAGACAAGAAGCTCAGCTGAACTCATTTGCACGTCATAAAACCTTTACTTAACTCCACACATTAGAGCGAAAGCGATCGCTCTCTCTTTCATCTTCTCTATCTCCTTTAATCTGCTTCTTTCTTTCTTAATTCCAGCAGAAGAAGGGAAGAAAAGGAATTCCTAGGGTTTTCATTTCATTTCAATCCAATCCATTAAAACGTCATCGTTTCATTTCTAAATGTTACCCTTATTGTTCATCTCCATTCCAGACCAATCTAATCTCTCCAAAGCCAATCCTGACCTTCCATTCTAATGACTATTTCCTCTCTGGTCACCCTCCGATGCCTCGATTACTCCTCACACTACTATTCCTCCTCTTCTTCCTCACTTCATTATCCTCATCGCCCTATCCTTCCGATTCCGACCTTCTCCTCTTCCACCAAGACTACTCTCCGCCGTCACCCCCTCCTCCTCCGCCGCACGCGCCCTCGGCGTCGTGCGTGGAAGATCTAGGCGGAATCGGCACAATCGACACCACATGCCAGATCACATCCGATGTGAACTTAACAAACGACGTGTACGTGGAAGGGAAGGGGAACTTTTACATACACCCGGGCGTAAAATTCCACTGTCCCAAGCAAGGATGCTCAATCAATATCAACATAACCGGCCATTTCACTCTCGCAATCAACGCCTCTATTAAAACCGGATCATTTGAGCTCGTCGCATACAATGCGACCTTTTCCAACAACACTTTGCTCAACACCACAGCAATGGGGGGTGACCCGCCCTCCCAGACCAGTGGGACTCCGCAGGGTGTGGATGGGGCGGGTGGGGGACACGGGGGCAGAGGGGCCAGTTGCTTGGTGGATGAATCTAAGCTTCCGGAGGATGTGTGGGGCGGAGATGCATATTCGTGGTCTTCGTTGGAAATGCCGTGGAGTTATGGGAGTAGAGGGGGAACTACGAGTAAGGAAGTGGAGTATGGTGGTGGAGGCGGTGGAAGGGTTAAGTTGACGGTGAATGAGACGGTAGTGTTGGAGGGAGATCTGTTGGCGGATGGTGGTGATGGTGGGGGTAAAGGTGGCGGTGGTTCCGGTGGGAGTGTTCAAATTAAAGCTCATAAGATGTAACTCTCTCTATCTTAAGTTTACCCTTTTGTTCTTCATACTTTTTTTGGTTTGAGCTTCGTATGTAGGTTAGTGTGTGAATAATAAGTGTGGAAGCTTGTTTTGATGGATTTTGTTGTTTAGTTTGAAACTTTCCATTTTCGGATGCGCAGATTTTCATGGAAATGTTGTGGAATTAATGCTGAATTATTTGTTTGGGCAATGAGATTTTTGTGAGAATAGGGTTTGGAAATTTTACAGAAGGAAACTTCAATGGGTTGGGTTGGATTGAGTTTAAGTAGCTCATTAGTTTTGGAAAAAATATAACTTCTAATTTGGAAGGCGGATTCTGGTTTGGTGTATAGTTCCACGAGGGCCTCGATCCATAAATTTGATTTACATGTTTATATTTTTTGAAATAATTTACATGTTTATATTTAATGATGCTATAAGGTGATAATGCTCAGTTTTTGGCTTATATTTTTTATACGGTCAATTGATTTTGATTGTTATGTCTATATATGTTATTTTTATGATAACTGCACTAAATATGTGATAAAGATTCTGTTGTTCCCTGATAATTATTTTTTAGTCCTTGAACATTTTGCGGCCCTTCAACTAATTTGACTGCTTCCGAAGGATATTTGGTTTCAATTCTTCGTTTATGTTTCTCAATTCTCTCATCTTTAGTTATCAATTTTAAAGTTGGAATGCAGATTTTGAACTGTTTGTTACTGATGAATCTTAAGTTGTTTCAAGAATTCAACTTTGGTTCTTGTTTTTTGAAGTTCACTTTGAGAAATTCCACCACCATTATCATTGTTAATGTGCTATTGCAATAGTTTGCTTATAATGTCTGTTAATGTTTTGGAAGATGGTTCTACTAGTACTTGACATTAGAGTTTTTTTTTCTTGAACTGCTTGACATGAAAGTTTGTGTGCAAACACAGCATGTGAACATATGTGCTGTGTGATGTGATTCTTACTCTTGGTTTCCTTTTCTATGCTTTCGTTTTGCAACTGTTTGTTACTTTCTTTGTGTATTTGTGAGAAAATATAAACCACCAAATTGCTTCATGCCCTTGTGAGTGCAACTTTTGTTTCTTAGGAGTGCTTTTGTCCTATTTGCTGTTTCAATTCTCAATTCTGTTTTCTGTCACAGTAATAAATATTTTTTTTGTAATGATTTCATAATTTACTTGGTGAAGAGCAGGACTGGTAGTGGCCGAATAAGCGCTTGTGGTGGTGATGGATTTGGTGGAGGTGGTGGTGGAAGAGTTTCAGTAGACATTTTCAGCAGGCATGATGAACCTCAAATTTTTGTGCATGGTGAGAGTTGTTCTTTCCCATGGTTAGCTTTTTACATGGAAAAGAAATGAGCAACATATTTGTTTTGCCAGTATGAGTGAGGACTAATTTAGCTATAACTATTTTGGTTTCTTTCTTTGTCATGTTATATTCTTGTCATTGTTGAACTTCAAAAGGAAGAACCAGTTTGGTGAGTTATTCATGTAGTCTACAGACATTCCCGCCTATAAGCTTGATATATAGATGATTGCACAGTAAACATCAAATGAATGTATCTTATCTGAGGAACTTAATACCTCATTGGTGGTTGATCATTCCAATATTGAATTATTTGAATTGCATTATGATGTCTGCAGGTGGAAGAAGTCGTGGTTGCCAAGAAAATGCAGGTGGTGCTGGGACTTTGTATGATGCCGTGCCTAGAAGCCTTATTGTTAGCAATCATAATTTGTCAACAATCACTGATACACTTCTATTAGAGTTTCCTTATCAGCCTCTTTGGACTAATGTATACATTCGAAATAATGCTAGGGCCACTGTTCCATTGCTTTGGAGTCGTGTCCAGGTTTGTGACCTTTTGATTGCTAACTCGTAGTCTTTACTGTATTTTTTTGTTTGTTGGCAATGACTTTTCACATGCTAATAATTTATTTTACCGGTGACATCACATAAATGTGAAACCTAATTACTCAAATAATCCATGGTTGGAGAAATAATATTTCATATTCCTTGAATTTTGATTCATAATTGATATCTGTGTTTCTTCATCTGTTTCTATGTATCAATTGGAAGTTCTCTGCATAAACAAAGCATTAGTGGTGATTGTGGTTTGATCTATCTGTGTTGCATTATGTAGGTGCAAGGGCAGATAAGTTTGTTGAGTGGTGGGGTACTGAGCTTTGGGCTGGCTCATTATGCTTCTTCAGAGTTTGAATTGTTGGCTGAGGAACTTTTAATGAGCGACTCTGTGATGAAGGTAATTTAGAATTGTTTGTGAATTTCCATTTGAATTTCTTGTTTTAAGTCTGACATCTTTATGTGATTTTTATTTTTGTTGTGAGTAATTTTTTGTGTGTTCGTGATCTTAGCTCCTCACTTTTCTGGCTTTATCCATTTAGACCTTATGTTTTACTTTGCCTTCCTCCTATGGGGCTGATTATAACTGAAATCACTATGAGCATCTCCAACACTACTCCTAAGTAGTTCTCTTTCTTTATTATATGAGAAAACCAGCTCCTACACCACTCCTAAAATTAAAAGCGAACAAAGAACACCCAAATGCAAGTCTGAAACTGTTTATATTTTATTATTTTTTGTACTAGACTTTATAATAGTGTGGCTATGGAATTATTAAAATTATTTGATAAAAAATGAGAAAGAACTTAAACGAGAGTATTGTTGGAGACAACGGAAAGACAAACTGAGACGAATAAAATATATTATAATTTTTGTTTTGATTTTTGCTGCTGCGGTATTTAATCTTAATTAATTTTTGTATATGTACATTGTCATTTATTAATTGAAAATTTGATTTTAGATTAAAATTGACATTTTGTCCTTTCTTAATTTAGGTATATGGGGCATTGCGTATGACTGTAAAAATCTTCTTGATGTGGAAATCCAAAATGCTCATTGATGCTGGTGAAGATGTTACTGTGACAACTTCTTTGCTTGAAGCTAGTAATTTAATTGTACTCAGGGTACTTTATTTGCCATCATCATCATTGATATTATTATTATTGTTGTACTTATTATTATTGAAAGTTGGCCATTAGTCCTTGCAAGAGCAACAATTGATGAACCTATATATAATGTCTCATCTTTTCTGTTTACCAGGAATCATCTGTTATACATTCTAATGCAAATTTGGGTGTTCATGGACAAGGCTTAATGAATTTGTCAGGCCCAGGCGATGGCATTGAAGCTCAACGTCTGGTTTTATCACTATTTTACAGCATCCATGTGAGTTCCTATTTGGCGATTGTAAATTATAAATGTATTTGCTTAAGAAAATTACATATTTGGAAAGATGGTGGCATAACTGGCCACTTGTGCTTTTCCCTTCATAATTAGTTCTGTTCATATGCTTTTAATTGGGGACAATATTTTCTATGATTTTTTTCCATATTGTATTTGCCTGATGTTGGAGGCTAGACCCATGTGTCTGCTTATTGATGCCTTTTCCCTAACAAATTGGTTGTAGAGCTACTTAGGTGTGTACTTGCTTTTATTTTTTAATAATTGCTCAACTGTCTGATACTTTCAATTTCTGATTTGCCTTAAGCTTGGGCCTGGTTCTGTTTTACGTGGTCCTCTGGAGAATGCAACGAACGATGTTGTGTAAGTTCAGGAAGTTTCTTTGGATTTCTTCTGATTGTTGAAGTTATCGATTATCAAATCTCTCATTTATTTCTTCAGAACGCCAAGGCTTTTCTGTGATCGAGAAGATTGCCCTGTTGAATTATTGCATCCTCCTGAAGATTGCAATGTGAACTCATCTTTGCCGTTCACTCTTCAGGTGATTGCATACTGCATATAGTTGACAATCTCAATCATGTTTGCCAATTGCTTCTGCACATTCCTGTTACTTTGTGGGGAATGTCATGCGTCCACATTTTATTCAATCTCCTTTTTGTTGCATTTATCTATGAATAGAGAAGGTGTAAAGGAAGGGAGAGAGGTTAAGAAGAAGCTACCAGTTTACGACAGTGTCTTGTTCTTTTTCTTTTTTTTTTAATTTCTGACTATTGTTTAATTCAGATATGCCGTGTGGAAGATATCACTGTCGAGGGGCATATAGAAGGATCCGTTGTGCATTTTCATCGGGCAAGAACTATTTCCATCCCCACTTCTGGAGCTATAAGTGCATCTGGGATGGGTATGTTCGTTTTGTTAAGGTTCTTGTGACCTCAGAAATTGGTTTCAATTCACTTTCTGTTGCTTGCATAAATTTGTCTTGATGTCTACATCAACAGATGCATTTTTTTGCATAGTAAAAGTGTAATTCAGATATTTTTGTGAAAAGAAAATATATTATAATGATTTTGTTTTAGGAGGAAATCATGAATACATTATTTCTTGTATGCAGGTTGTGTTGGTGGCGTGGGTAGAGGTAATGTTTCTAGCAATGGTATTGGAAGTGGAGCTGGCCATGGTGGCAAAGGAGGACTCGGGTGTTATGACAATAATTGTATTGATGGAGGCGATGTATATGGAAACGCAGAGCTTCCTTGTGAACTTGGTAGTGGAAGTGGATATGAAACTTCTAGTTCTACTGCAGGTGGCGGTATCATAGGTAAATTCAAGTTTAGCTTTCTTAACTGCAACTTTTTTCCACAATGAAATGATTTGGCCTTTGAAGCACAAACTTATCACATTGGTATCATCTCAGAAGTTAGTTGTTGATTTTTGGGTAACTAGCTTTTCATCTAGATATGCATGAGTGTTTTGTGAGTGTCTATGAAAGAACAAAATATTATGCGACATTCGTAATTTTCATTGATAAAGCTGTGAGAAAAATTTTGTTGTTTCTGTGAACTTATGGTTTTAATTTTTTTTCCTATCTTGTCAGTAATGGGTTCAGTGGAGCATCCCTTGACAAGTTTGTCTATCGAGGGCTCAGTGAGATCTGATGGTGAGAGTTCTGGAGAAACATTTGGAAGGGACCTTGTAGTCAAGGATGATACTAAAGGTGGTCCTGGGGGTGCTTCTGGGGGAACTATACTTATGTTTTTGCATATGCTAGATCTTGGAGACACTGCTATTCTTTCTACTTGTGGGGGTCATGGTAGTCCATATGGAGCTGGTGGAGGAGGTGGCGGGAGGATTCACTTCCACTGGTCAGACATTCCCACAGGAGACATGTACCAGCCAATTGCCAACGTGAGAGGAGGCATCAGCATTGGGTTTGTATTCATTCTGATAACCAAAAATTTCACTAACTTGTGAAACATAATAGTAATAGTTTGTATAAAGGTAAATCCTGTAATTATCTTTCAAAGCAAGCATCAAATGAATATTACAACATATGCTATTATTTAGTTTCGACATAAACACAAATTTTGGCATCCATCTCCTAAGCAAATGTTTTTAAATGTTTTGACCCTGTTTTGCTAAGTTAATGAACTTCAGAGGAGCAAGTCAATGGGCAGTCTGGTGAACATTGTTTTCCTGATGTTGTCACAGCAGTGAATTTCATTGTTATTTGGTAAATGTGACCAGTTGTTTCTGTGAATGTTGCTTGTGGGAATTTTAACTGTTATGTGCTTCAATAGTTTGCTGACATACCATTTTGTGCACTTGCCCAGAAAAAAAAAATATATGATTGCTTGTGACTGTAGGGTCTTGTGTCCTACATTTCCTTTTTCCCTTTTTTCTTTGGTGCTGAATGATGTTGCTTTATAGATCTTTCATTTTTTTTTGTTGTAGAAAGTACATAACTTATCCATCAAATTCATTGACAATCATACTATTGCAGTCAATTCGCACTTATGATCTTATAGAAATTACCAATGACTTATTGCAGAGGAGGCTCTGGTAAAGATGAGGATAGTTTTGGAGAAAATGGAACAGTTACTGGGAAAGCGTGCCCAAAAGGGTTGTATGGAGTTTTTTGTGAGGTATCATTATTTTATTTTTTGCTTTTGGACATTTTGGTTCTTTTTGGTGTTCTGTTTTTTAATCATCTTTGGATTCATAGTTGGTAGACGCATTTTGTTTATTGTGATTTTCCTGCTTGATACTCTTCCGTGAGAGAAATGTGGAATGTTGTCTCTATGTCCTTTATTTATTTATTTATTTACTTATTTTTGTTTCTAAATACTTTCCTGGATGTTGAACTTAATATCACAGCATCGTGTTTCCTTATCCTCTCATTTTTGTTTTAGCACGGTTATTCTAGCGGTATTTTGTATTGTAATGTTTTAGTGATAAGACAACATTTGACTGTATGCCACTTGATGGTGGTTTATGATAGTTTTGAAGGTTAAAATTTTCTTTGGGCATCTTATCGTTGTTTTTTCTTTTTCTGTGATGTATTTCGTCAGGAATGTCCAACCGGAACTTTTAAGAATATTACGGGGTCTGATAGATCTGATTGCCAACCCTGCCCTAGTGAAGAACTTCCTCGCCGTGCTATTTATATTCCTGTTCGAGGTAGTTTATTAAGTCATACTTCAATTGTAGTTAGTAATTTATTTTCTTTTATATTTTTTTAACATTATGTTAATAGTATAAAATTGAAAAATGCAACTGCCATGCATAGAAATTTGTTATTTGCAAATTATAAAAAGGATATTGGTAGTTCAAAAGGTTTACAGGAATGAATTGAATAGTTTAATATGTTGGTTTCGCTGGATGGACCAAAAACTCGTGTACAAGGCGGCCTTTACCTGTCTGGCGACCTAATTACACATGCACAGGCTCGTGCACTTTCACCTAGTTGTTTTTCCCGCTTACATGGTTATTGATTTGTAGAAATGTTAACAATCTATCAGCTGGGCTTTTCTTTTAATTTTATTTTGAAACAGGTGGAATTGCTGAAACGCCATGTCCATACAAATGTGTTTCAGACAGATTTCACATGCCAAATTGCTACACAGCCCTTGAAGAGCTAATTTACACATTTGGAGGACCGTGGTTATTTGGTCTTCTTCTCATTGGTCTCCTTGTCCTCCTTGCACTTGTGCTCAGCGTTGCTCGGATGAAATTTGTTGGGGTAGATGAATTACCTGGACCAGCACCTACTCAACATGGGTCTCATATAGATCACTCTTTCCCTTTCTTGGAATCACTGAATGAGGTTTAGTTCTATATCTTAATAAATGTTGGATTCTGTTAAGACGGAATGCATGCTAGTTTCCATGTTGGATTCTTTTCACATTGGTTTGCAACTCCTGTTACATTTGTTTGTTTTGTTTCTATGTTCTGTAAAAGCTATTCCGTCAATGCTCAGCTCCTTCAACTATGCCTTTCTGTTATTCTAATAAATTTTTGGGATGAGAGGATTTGTCTTGGATCTGTGGGTTTGACGTGCCACTTTCACCTCGTAGGTTTTGGAAACAAATAGAGCTGAAGAATCTCAGACTCATGTGCACAGGATGTATTTTATGGGCCCCAATACTTTCAGTGAGCCTTGGTATCTTCCACACTCACCTCCTGAACAAATTAAAGGGATTGTGTAAGTTCAATCCTACGTTTTATTTTGATTACAGTAAATGCTTTCTTGCTGTTTTTTTAAATGGATTTTCACTTATTTTATTTGACCGTCAGATATGAGGGCGCATTTAATACATTTGTTGATGAGATTAATGCCATAGCTGCATATCAGTGGTGGGAAGGAGCTATATACAGCATTCTTTGTATCCTTGCATATCCCCTTTCATGGTCATGGCAACAGTGGCGCAGAAGACTCAAATTGCAAAGGCTCCGTGAGTTTGTCCGATCAGAATATGACCATGCTTGCTTACGGTCTTGTCGGTCGCGGGCTCTCTATGAAGGGATAAAGGTTTGCATGTGCTAAATATTTTGTGGTGTATGCTACATGTTGCACAAAAGTTTCTTTTATGCCTTATTATCATAAGAAAATTGCTTATACCTTTCTAATTCTGGATGTTCACAAGAATGAACCGGATCCTATTTATTCTATGCAAAAAATAAGAAAAATCTGGTTATATATTCTTAAATCCTTCCATAATCGTAGTTTCTAACCTGTGGATAGATTAGTTTTCTTCTCTTTTACTCATATGCAGCTATATCTACTGTGGTCTTTATATGTTTTTTTATTCCATGCACCAACTTGAAAGTTTCTCTCTTTCCTTCTCACACGCATACCTACCTGCAAAGACATGCACGTCCACTCTCACAAATCTTTTGTTTATCGTGCATTGATGTATAGACATGGTGATGAGCATTGATTGATTCATTGACTTACACCTGAAGGATAATCATTATGGTTCACATGTGGAGTTCCATCACTGCATTTTTGGTGATTTAAACTTGCATCTTCCTTGCTTTGGAGATATACTATTGTAATTAGTGCACTCAAAATGTTATCACTTTACTTTTAGTTTTTCTTAGTTGGTGCTCGTTCTATGTCATTTATAGTATTATCAGATGACTCATGGCTATTCTCATATTTGGTCTATTGAATGAATAGCATGTTAATATTAAAAAAATTTTATGCCTGTTACAGTTACTTTGATGCTTAGATTCTGGGAGTGTTACTGCAAACCCCTCTGTTGTTACTACTGCTGCTGTGCAGCAGCTGTTAGTGTTACCATGGTTTATGAAATTTTATGAATGTAAAATGGAAGTGGGGTGATATGTGTATTTGAAGATTCACGTCTACAGCACTAGGGTCATATTTTTTGAAACCTCAATATTTTATCGAACTAAGCTTAATAGTTGAAATCTTTGCTGGTGTTACGTTAGGTGGCTGCAACTTCTGATTTAATGCTTGCTTACATGGACTTCTTCCTTGGTGGGGATGAGAAAAGAAGTGATCTTCCTCCTCGTCTGAATCAAAGGTTCCCGATGTCTATTATATTTGGGGGTGAGGGAAGCTACATGGCCCCTTTCTCGATTCAAAGTGATAATATTCTTACAAGCCTGATGAGCCAGGTATGTCAGTTGATCTTTCTGGAACTGGGTTTATGTTTTTCTTCTTTCATCTCTTGCCTTATCACAATTTGGAGGAGTTTGAGTGGGCCAACATTTTCCATCATGGACCATGTGCTACTGCAATGATTTTTGTTTTTTCTTGGTTTCCAGTTGGTCCCTCCAACCACTTGGTATAGAATGGTCGCTGGTTTGAATGCACAATTGCGGCTTGTTTGCCGCGGTCGGCTTAAAGTGACATTTCGATCAGTCCTCAGATGGCTCGACACTCATGCCAATCCTGCTTTGAGAATCCATGGAATACGTGTTGATCTTGCATGGTTTCAGGCCACAGCCTCTAATTATTGCCAATACGGATTGCTCGTTTATTCCCTCGAAGAAGAAAATGAACATCTATCCGTGGATAGTAATGATGGCAGAAAACAAATTGATCAACAGTCACAGTAAGACTTCCATTTGCTCAAGTGCTTAAACTAAATCTGCATTAGTGCACTGTGCGCTTGTTATTACATTTGTATAATCACATGCATCTTTTGGCAGTTAGAACTATACTAAATGCTTTTATAGTTACCTATACTGTTTGTCAATGCTACTGCATGAAATGGTATTACGCCTTAACCATCCAGTTAGTCAATGACGATGGTCAAACAATATTGGGCAAAACTGCTCTTCGTAAATGTTGATAACTATCTCTTAAACTATTATGGATCGACTTCTCTCTTTTAGGTTTTGGAAGGATTTGGGTTGTTTTGTCCATTATTTTGAAGGGTGCTGGGTGTTTTTTGGCCTTCAGAAAAGCTACAAATTCATGCTTTTCAAAGCTGTGTTTCTGGGAGAATATGATAGCTTCAAACCTCACTTTTTTAGTCAATATAAAACACGTTTAAATTATGCTATTGATTATGAAACACAGTGTTTGCCATCTTAGTGCAGTTTCAACCTCATTACCTAGCAGAGCTCAATAATATTTCTAACAGTTATCATTAGTCAGCATTATGAAAGGGAAGTCTGGGCACTGGAAGGGTTATAAGGCAGTACTTTAGAGGATTAGTGATCGAGACACACGATAGACAAGTCATTATAAAAGGCAGTACTTTTGAGGATTAGTGATCGATACACGATAGACAAGTCATTATACTTTTTAAATTCCATTATTCTTTTAACATGGTCTTACTTTGCATGTCTATTGTGAAGAAGCATTACATCTTTTATAATTGTTTCGTGGTTCTGTTAACAGTGTGAAGAATGTCTCTGGAGAAAATTCACCTAGTCATTTTGAAGATAAGCTTTTAGGTGAAGCCCATAGCAGTGAAAGTTACAGGAAGCCAAAAAAGGGTTATGGAGGGGTTATAGATGCCAACAGTATAAGAATGCTCGAAGAGAAGAGAGATCTATTTTACATTCTCTCTTTTATTGTTCATAATACCAAACCTGTGGGTCACCAGGTGCAAATCTTGATCATATAATTCATGTTTTTGGACCTTTTTTAACTTTAATCACATATTCAATCTCTAGCTATTTTTACTAGCAATTCTATCTCCGATGTCTAAGTTTTTACTCTTACTCTATTGTAGGATCTTGTTGGTCTGGTGATCTCCATGCTACTTCTAGGAGATTTTAGCTTAGTGCTGCTTACTTTTCTTCAGCTGTATTCGATTTCGTTGGTGGATGTTTTTCTGGTTTTATTTATCTTGCCCCTTGGTATTCTTATGCCATTTCCTGCTGGAATCAATGCTCTATTTAGTCATGGTCCTCGTCGTTCTTCAAGCCTTGCTCGTGTTTATGCTTTATGGAACATTACATCCTTGATTAACATTGTAAGTAAAACTATTTACTCATTTACGGAGATTAATGTCCATAAATGTTTATTGCTCCTTACTTGACGGGCAGTCAAGGATGGTTTCATATTTCTTTTGATGTATTATATTTAGGTCGTTGCATTTGTTTGTGGATACGTTCATTATAGCCGGCAATCGTCTTCGAGTAAAAAGATCCCTTTTCAGCCATGGAATATTAGCATGTAAGTTAGTTACTTTTAGCTTTTACATGATCACGTGGGGCTTGACAATGGCTAATATGTTATTGGTGGTGCAGGGACGAAAATGAATGGTGGATTTTCCCGGCAGGACTGGTTGTGTGTAAAGTTTTACAGTCTCAACTTGTGAATTGGCATGTTGCTAATCTTGAGATTCAAGACCGCTCACTGTATAGTAACGATTTTGAGGTGTTCTGGCAATCATGATGCCGAGCGTGCATTCCACATTGAGGGCTTCTTTTCTGTATCCATATAGATAGAGTTCGCTAGTTTAGAAGTTGACACACATGTAGAAACAGGAAATATATATAAAAAAAAACTAAAATTAGGATGAGAGAATTCATTGGTCTACTTATTTTTGAAGATAATGTGCAGTATCCTCTCATATTTTTTTGTGCGACAGACTGATGATACGAATGTAAATGTCACTAGTGTATATCCTTTTAAGTAATTCAATTTGTACATCTACTTTGCCTTGAAATTGGTGTATGTCATTTGGAGCATATGTAGGGTCGGTGTTATGTTTTATAATTTTGTCAAAAGGGCGTTTAGTGGTTTTGGAAAATTGTTTTGACTTTGGAATTCATGTGAAGTTTGTGGGAAAGGTATTAAAAAAATGCGTGGGGGTGAGTATAGACATTGTGGCCCTCGCTAGAGATGCGATGCAGCGTATTTTGCTGAGGTTTTTGACAAAGTCGTGATCAATGCATATTAAATGACATAATTTTCGAAGTGAATGGGCATTCCCACCTTGCTTTTGATAAAGAAATTTATCTTCTACCTTTGTTTTCTGGTAAGTAGCAGGACTGTATGCCAAAGCGGACGGGACGCATAAAAACAGGTGGGTGGGTGTGTGTGTGTGAGCTTTGAGGGCGAGCCTCCTAATCAAAGTTGTGTCTATAAAGATAACGAATCCTCCTACATTTCCAGTGTGTTGTGAACATGCTTAATTCGGCAGTTTCAATCAAACATGATGATGACAACAAATAATCGAGAAAATAATGATTGCCTTGTATTTGTGCACTAGTTTTTGGTTTCTTATCAATGGATGAAAAAAGATAAGACTGCGAAGAGCATGTTTTCAGAGTGAGTCCTTGTTCAAAACTTGTGGCACTTTAATAAAGGGTTCCTCATAGCTTGGAATCCCAGATATAATAGCTTCCCTGTAACCCACAAATATGATTTCCATCAACAACAAAACCTCGAGTTTTTTTTTATTGACTTTTACATCTTCATATAATCACGCACCTCTTCTCAAATGTTATGGGAATATCATCTCGCAAGTTGTCCCCTTCAGTATCTGTAATCCAAACTTATCAACACTCCAGTTATATATTTTCTCATCACCCTACCCAATACAAAGGGAGGGAATGCTACACTCATCCATTTCCTAACTTTATAAAGAATCTGAATGATGACAACTCAATTTACATATGCACACTAATAGATATGTCTTTCTTTTCGTTTTTTTCTTTCTTTCTTTTTTTTTTCATTCTTCACAATGTTTCATTATTAATGCAAACAGGTGCCATCTATTCACTTCATTCATTACAGAAAATGAACAACATAACAGGATTGTGTTAACGCTGTCGTTTTAAGTTTATAAACTCAATGCAACATGAAAACACCAGAAAATTAACATACCTATCAATGCTCATTTATCAATTTTCATTACATATTAACTGTACAAAAATAAAAACAATAACCAAAACAGGGTTGTGCGGAGAAGGATTGTGATTTACCTGCTCTTAAAGCTGGTTCAACATTCTCAAGATCAACTGCTTGAAGTTGTCCAAACCTGCCATAAACAACAAACTAATCAGATAAACATCCAAAAAGATAAAAGAAACAAACAAAAAAAAACTTGCCAGTCTATGACTTGTCGAATTTTAGGAGCGAATTCTTCAGCCTGAGAGAGTAATAAGAGAAATTAGTAAAATATGAGAATTGGGTATTTAAATTGAAGCATCAAAGTGAAATGGGTAGTTGTGAAAACATAAAAAAGAATGAAAACCTGTTGGGGAGTGAGAGAAATTCGAGCGGTTTGAGCAAGAAGAGAGATATCAGGCGGTGGAAGAGAGGAAGCATCATGGGTATTGGTTGCTTTCGAGGAGCAATTTCGGTGGATATGGTGACGTGTGAATCCACGAAATTGGAGCGGTGAAAGAGAGGAGAAAGTGGTGGCGGTTGCGGAGAGACCGTTAAGGAGTAAGAGAGCTCTACTGCTTCCCATTATCACAGAGGAGTGAGAACTCTACTGCTTCCCTATTTCAATTATCGTTTTTTTTTAATTTCTTTTGAAAACCCAAAGCAGTAAATAACCTATATTGTAATAGCACTTTCTTTTTTTTTTTTTAAACCAAGCTCATAACTTCATTCATCATAAGAGTCCATAACGAAGACAAAATAAGAAAAGAGGAAGGATTAGGGTGACTTCATTAATAAAAATTTATTTTCAGTTTTTTATCTCTAATTTTTTTAGTTTTTTATTTTTAAGAAAATTATAGAAAATTTAGAAAACATGTTCAAAAATTGACACTTTTCTATTTTAGAATACTCAAAAATTTGTTCAAATTCAGCCAATTATTTAAAAAATTTCTATAAAAGAATATAAAAAATATATAATTTATAATTTTTAAATAATTTTTCATAATCAAATTGGAAAAAATATTCCAAATTTCATATTAAAAATTATTAAAATATATAAGGTAATAATATATATAAAAAAATCATCTATACATGAATAATTATTTTATAAAAATAAAGAATACACATAAACTCTCTCTACAATTACTTTACTAGAAAAAAGAAACGATATTTTTAAATTTGTGAGATAAAAAAAATTTCAGTGCGTTTTCTAGTTTTCTAACTCAGAAAATTGTGAAAAACAAACTCTATTTTATAAAAGAAAACTGTGGAAAACTACTTTTAATAGTTTTCAAACATTAGTTATAATTTGGAAAACCTTGTTTTTTATTTTTCTTGGAAAAAAAATAGTTTTGAACATATTTTCTAATTTTCTAATTTTCTAATTTTCACAGAAAAATTTTCTAGAAAAATAAAAAAATTTCTGTTAATGAACGCACCCTTAAGCTCTCAAATATTAAAATCAGGCAAAGAATCAAAAGGTTTAACTAGTGTATAAGTCACTTGATTCGCTGACCTCTTAACAAAACCAAAAGAAACTCCGATAACTTTCGAAATAAGATCCTGACAACAACAATTTGTGTTGGTTATTAATGTTCACCCATGACTTAATATGAGAGGATAAAATAGGTATATAGGTAATGACTATATAAAGAATAAAGGTAACTTTATTGTGTAACTTCATTCATTAATGAATGGAGAAAGAAACAGAATCTCTCTCTAATCCATCTTCCTTAAACTAAAATATTTGGTAGAGAAGGTGGACAAAGCATGTTCTCGGTATATGTTAATATACTTGTGAGAAAGCCAATTAGAATAATTTGTGAAACTAGCTCTTGGTATAACGAACTTTTTGCTGTGTCAAGAACACAAGTAAGTTGTGTTCTTTCCCTTTTATTTACACCATTTCCTTTCATTTGTATTAGAGCCAAGTTAGAATTTTGTTTTAGAATTGTCTAAAAAATAAGATTATGCTCTGGAAATTGTCTGATATTGATGCTAATATGTTCAGTAGTGATTTTAGTCATTTCCTTGATTAAAATTTAGTCGAAAATAATACCGGAATGTCCTGAACTGGTGAAAATCGTCAGATTTTTTGTTGGAAATTTTGAAAACGAATAATACCGTTGGAATTGGCATAAAAATTGAGTCGGAATCCCGAATTTCGTGTCATTCGGATCATGGGAAGGCATCAAATGGACGACGCAAATTGTCACTGCCAATATTACAGCTTCTGTTCATTCGTGAAATAGAGAAAGAAAGTGGAGAGAATAAATGGGAGATGTGGCGCAAGATAATTAGAGTGTTGGAATAAGATTAGCTCTAGAAGGGGGGGGTTGAATAGAGCTAATAATGTTTGAAAATTTTTGCGGAAAATAAAAATAAACGACACAAGATATAGAGTGGTTCGGATCAAACACATACTCCACTCCCTAAGTTCCTCACTTAGGATTTTGGCCAACACTTTCTATTACCTCACACTTGACTTACGGTTCAAGCTACCTTACACTTTAACTTGATTTACGGCTCAAGTTCTACCTAACTCTCAACTTGACTTACGGCTCAAGTTCCAC
>CANYCX010478487.1:0-23725 GCA_948193385.1 Breynia disticha f. nivosa
GCCCCCGAAGAAATTTTTGGGATCAGCTTCTACAAATTCACCAATGGAATTCCCAATGCATCTCCCAACCTTTTCAGACATAAACCCCAGTGGTAATGCATGAACCTGCACCTAAATTGAAAAATCATTGAACTCTACTTCCGTTGGGGTCTGACCAAACTGGAGCCGCTTCAGCAATAATGATTTCCCTTTGAACGTCCAAGGACCATCGGTAAGCACACGGTTCACGTCCTTTTCATGAAAGAATTGGAACATGAACCTACCCGAAGCCGCTCGACTTGCCTCCATCTTCGTCACTGGGGGCAATTTACCAAATCAGTGAACAGGAAAAAGATAATTATCAATCCAGGGTCTTTTGAAAAATATTTCCCGGATAGGTGTGAAAAAGTGGCAGTTCTGCTCCATATAAGGGCGGCATACGGTGTACCCCGTATTACTACTTGTACAGAAAGCGGCATACAATAAAGCTGGCATTAGCCGCTTGTATAGAAAGCAGCATATGGTTATACTGTATATGCTGCATAGTCTGCCTGTACGAGGGGCAGAATACGCTTGGTCAGCAACGTCTTGTCTTGTGTCAGCAAGAGGTCTTGTCTTATGTCGGTTGTCAGCAATAATGTCTGCCATGTTTTGTTTTTTTGACCGTGGAATCTGTAAAAGGAGTGAAGATAAAATTAAATGGACATGTGATTTGTGTAAGAGAGTAATTGTGGGTGGGTGAGGATGAATTATTTAAGAAGGGAACCCCATTCTAGCAGCCATGCATTCTCCATTCTTCATTTCTCAAACGTTCACTCTTTTGAACCTGAAACAAATGTCTTTCATATATCTCAAGTTTCTTTAAAAAAATAATCAAATTCTTCTTTCTTCCCAATAATATTTTTTAAAAAAAATAAAAAAGTCTGCCTCAGTCTTATAAAAAATGGAAAGACCCTTTTGAAAAATTTTTTTACAGGTTCTTCCACCTTAAAATTTGAGGTATAAAGAAGACCCTTTTGAAAATTTTTTTTACAGGTTCTTCCGTCTTAAAATTTGAGGTATAAAGAAAACTCTTGTTTATATTAAATTTGTGTAGTTTTTGTTAATTTTTTTGTTAATCTGACATTTAACATTTTGTTTTATAGATTAACATTATATTTTGGAGTTATTGTTGAGGGCTGAGGTATGTACTTGCCTGAAGATTTCTTTATGTAAATTTTTTTTAGTTACAGCAAATTTATTGATAATATTATATGTTCATGAAGAGATTTATTTTTTTAGTGTAGTATTAGTTGTAGTTAAATATAGTTAACATAAAAATCCAACCATCCATTTGTTAATAATTTTTTGTAATATTGTGAACAAAAATGTATATTTATTATTTAGCATAATTTTGTAACTAAAAAATTGATTTTTAGTGTAGTATTAGTTGTAGTAAAATACAGTTAACATAGAAATAAAACCACCGGCAATCTGTTGACATGTACAATACTCCATTTCACTCAAATACAGGTCTATTCATACAGTGGTCTCAATCTTCTAATCTATGGACATCTTCATCACTTGGAAGTTTTTTAAATGAAGAACTTTTTGCGCCTCGTCAGTCATTCGACTCTTTTTTTATGGCAAGACAAATGGATCCTTCAACTGATGTCCTAGCAAGACCAGATTATCTTCGTCGCCCTGGACCGGATGACATGCAAATGGAGACGCAGAGACGACAAAGACGACATGATGCCGGTCTTAGAACGGTTGTTTGTAGAAACAATCGTTACGAACAATAGAATATATTTTTACTTTATTTAATTTATTCTCAATTTCTTTTTATTGATATATTTTCTATAATATTTTAATTTTCATTTTATTATTATTATTATTTTATTATTATTATTATATTTAAATGAAAAAAACAATTTTATGTTCAATTTTATTTGGTTTATGAATTTTGTCTTTCATTTATGGTAGAATAATTAAATAATGAATATATGATGATTATATAATTAATTATAATATAATGATTGATAAGTGATTGGGTGAAATAATTTTCACAATCGTTAGAGTGATGATGCTTCTCATTAATGGCGGATACGTAGAGGGACCGTATGCCACTAGTACACCTAGTGGAATTCAATTCTTCCAAAAAAACCCTTCTTTGGGAAATATCTTTTTTTTCACCTCTTTTTAGTATTTTTTTTTTTCACCTTCAATTGAGAAATTTCTTTTTTTGATACAGTGTTTTGGTAAATTACCCTGTACACCGCATCAATTAGGGCGCTTATAATTTCCTGCTCGGCGTTAGCCGCAGGCGACATGGATTCTCCATTCCTAATGTTGATTCTTCTTCTGTGTTGTAATATTAAGTATAACACACTTAACAAAATGTTGTTGTGAAACAACAAATATCATAAATTGGCTTTTACCACTTACTCGGATGACCTGTATTGATTGCAATTCCAAAGTCATAATACAGTTGATCACGATACCGAACTATTTCAAACTCCTAAGTTCAATAAGAAAAATTCATGACAAGAAAACCCTTGGTCATTTACTTGTCTTTTCATGGACATTCGAAAGGGCTCTTCGTGAAGTTAAACAGAAAATTACCTGTAGCTACGCAAGAAGAAACATAAGTTAAGTCCTAAAGCAGAAAGAAAGAGAATTACGTGAAAGCGAAGTTGAATGGAGCAGAGTTTAAGGGGTTTTGAAGAGGATAAGACAAGCGTGTGCTTTGAATTTGCTGCTTTGGAACTTCCGGTCAGTGAAAAGAGACCTTGGAGTTACGACTGAGACTCAATTCTCACAAGGAAACAACCTGTGACATCTCCGATTTGGATAATACGACATGTACGTAGTTGGAAACACGCAGTAATTGAGAAAGCATGTTGTAAAATGAAAAGCAAACGACGGAGGGTTGATGAAGGACATGGATCTAACTGTTCTTGACCAAAAACCAGACTTTTCTAAGAGCTCACCACTACGCGTGGCCATAGAACTGGACATACTGAATTGGTGGAAGAAATTATGACGTTGAGGTGATGCCGCATCACTAGATATTGGCCCTTCAGCGTGAATAGTGACAGGCGACAGCCTTCTTAGGCAGACGACAGGCTTTTAACAGGCAAGGAAGTGGATATGCGTGTTCCAAAGCTTGGAGTTATCATCTTATTTTATTGTTTATCTTTTCATCTTTAGTTATATCTTATTTCTCTGGCAATCTTTATCGATTGTTCTTTGGGTGAACATTCTGCTATAATTTTATATTTTATTGGTTGGTTTATATTTTTGTAAAATTTAAAATATTGAAATTGTAAATAAAAGAATTGAAAATGTATTAAAATGGTGGATTTATAAATCTAAGTTATAATGGTAAGATTTAGAATTTTAAATTTAAATAAAAAATTATTTACAAAATTAACTTTTATTTTTTCATAAAGATATCTTTGTCATAATTTACAAATAATTTTAAGATTTTACCTTACCAAATAAATTTCATATTTAGAAACTATAAAATTGACATGTTATACTGAACAATTAAGCTGAATTTATTATTTTGATTCTTTATTGATTTCATTTAATTTAATTTACAAATGAAATCAAACCTATTTTCATTTTATACCAATCATTATGTAAAGATTTTGATTTGAAATTCATTTCCACTAATATTAGCATAGAGATAATTTTAGAATATAAAAATAAATCTCTTAATTGAATTTAGCTCAAGAATTAAGTTTTTTTTATGCTCAGGAAGTCGAGACAATGATTTTCTGAAATGTAAAACTCTTATTTTTAACCGAGCGAATAAATTTTTTTTATTTTTAAGAAATTAGACTTCCTTAGTTTATTTCTCCACATCAACTAAGCCATATGTAACATTATATTTAGGAGAATCGGATAATATCAAAAGTAAATGTTAGCATATTTATAATTATTTGTATACGTGACATATGATGATTGAGTGTGGTTTAATTCAACCGTATATACTGTATGGTATACATGTTATGAGCTAACCTAGTGATGCTCATTCATTAAGTGAGAATATAATAAAAATAATGATTAGTGCATAAAATAAGCATATGATAATGATAGTGTGATATAGGTCAATTGATTAATTTACGTGTTCACATGAACATTACAGCTAATTAAATGATCAACTAATTCTTAATGAGCCAACTCCAACTGATATATTGAATTCAAGTTTCGAGTTCTTTGTTAATTTTTATTTCTTCGAAATATAAATTGAATTTTTAGAGAAATACTTTTTCACGATACAATTTTGGACCGCATACACTACAGTTCTTCTATAGAAGTCCGGGTAGTCACGTACAAACCTAAGATTTCGTAAAAACTTATTATTTTACTACATTAGATTACATTTCATATATATGGGCATAAATAAAATCATTTTAAGTTCAAAATAAAATATAACAAAATAATGGATAATTAATCTGAAGTAATTTCACAGGAGAGTATGGAGTATCTATAATAAGTAGTGACTCGAGACAAAGGCTCACACAGTCAAAACGAGCCTTGCTCTCAAAAGATTTTTAGAAGATACCGAAATGAACTAGTATTCTCAAAATCTAAAAAAAAAGTAGGGGAGGGAGTGAGAAAATTCAGTAAAGGACGATACTCCAAATTATTCAAGACCCCTCACATATTTGGTCATTAAAAATATTTTTCTTTGAAAATTACTACACAGTAGTATTACTACTAATATATACAATCACTAAATATAACTCAAAAATCATTTCTAAAATCTTTTCAGATATCATGCACTTATACGATTACTTATTTCCGAATATATCAAAAGCTAAGGACTAACAGAATGAGTCAACGAGACATTACACAAACTCTGTTGACCTATTCTAATGAATTTCTCATACTGGTCTCAAAGCAAATATAACCAAATGATATATGAGACAACATCACCAAAACCTCCGGTAGTAGTGATCTCAAATCAAAAATAGCATAGTGATCTATGTCACCAAAACCCCAAATTCGGTAGGGGAGATCTCAAATTTCAAATAGCATAGTAATCCATGTGACCATGTAATCAAAACCTCAAATTCAGTAGGGACGATCTTAAATCACAAATAGCATTGTGATCTATGTGACTATGTCATCAAAATCTAAAATCCAGTAGGGAAGATCTTAAATCACAAATAACATAGTGATTTATGTAACTATGTCACCAAAATCCCGAATTCATTTTGGCCAAAGGTTACACTTAACCCGATAACAAGGCATCTCAACAACAAATTACAAAGTTAAGCTCACGTATCACAAATTTATCATGTAGAGTGTAACAAAAGTTGGTTGTTTTACGAAATATGCATAAATGCAACAGAAACATATACATAATTTTAAAAGACACATATATGTATCAAAAGCTACAATCGCATTCACCTGACGCACCTAGTTGTTCAACCCCATCCACATCTCCCCATCAACTAGGGTGTCACACGAGTACTAGTGCTAGCTTAAGAAATCTTGACTCCAACATAAAACAATCCTTGGATAGTCGAAAATCCATTGGAAAAGAGATGACAACGGACAGTGGGTTTCCTACGATGAAGAAAGGTTCCACCGTGTGGGATAAAGAAACGAAAGGAAAAGAAGAATAAATAAATGGAAAGCAATAAGGTTCAATTTTGGGTTTTTTTTTTAAAGTATAATATTGGGTTTAATTTTTTTGGTCTAATTTGATACTTGACGTTTGTACTATAGTTTAAGTTAGGGTATTTGGTTTACAAAAATATGGTAGAATATCATTTTTAGTAGTAGGATTGATAATTTAATATTGAAATAAAGTTGTTATCGACAATTGTTACTCAAAAGGAACCGTCTTTCTGAGTTTGACAGGAAATAATTTAATCTTAGTTGTCCATGTTAAAGATTATAATTTAAGGTTTTCAATATTATACCAAAAAAAATATTAAAATCAATATTATACTTTAAGGTAGTATTTGTTAAAATAATGCTGATAAGATAGGGATGAAATAATTGTAGATCAAGATAGAGAATGTTTAAGATAAAATTGTAATTCATTCTAAAAATATTTTCTAATTATTTGGTAATCTTATTGAGATGGAAAACTAAGAAAAAGAAAAGATAAAGTATTTTGTTGGAATAGAAAATTAGTATGGAAAGCTCATCTTGGCTTGATGGTAAGTACCCATATCTTGCTTTTGCAAGATATATATCCCGGTATAAATTTTAACAAACAGCTTAGAAAGATTAAAAATTTTAGAATAGATACTTTCTATCTCATCCCAAGCATCCCGGAAGTTAACAAACACCCTTAAAGAAAACATTTTAAATTATCCCAAAATGGAAAAGAAGGGATGCATGTGGTTGTAGCTAGGAAAAAAGGAAAAAGAAAACAAAAGGAAAAGATGAGTGGGCGAGACGAGATGGTGCCTAAGACCGTCAAAGAAAAGAAAAAGAAAAAGGAAAATGAGAAGGAGATTGGTGATGGAGGGTGGTGCGTCACGTCAAACAAGAAGAAGAAAAGGAAAAAGACTGTGAAAGTAATATATGGTGAAAAATGAAAGTGAAAGAGAAGGGGTGTGGTTATGGACATTGTTATTAAAATTGGAGCAGTCATTAAATTGATTAGTTTATTAGTTGAACTGGTCGTTTATTAATTGAATTGGTAATTTAAAAATATTATAAATAAGTAAATAAGTATATATAAATATACACAATTATTTAATTTTTTTCAATACTTAAAATTGGTCCGATTAGCCGGTTTTCACCGATTTACTATCGGCTCGCTTATTAACTGATTTGAATGATAAATCGAAATCAGACCAGTGACCGATTTATTGGTTCGACTGACTGGTTTGATCCCGTTTTTATAATATTGTTTATGGTTAAAGAAAGAAAAGAAGAATGAGAGGTATATGCGTGTAAGGTTAGTTGAAATGGTATGAGAAATGAATGGTGTAATTATAGATAAGTGAGATAAAATTTGATAGGGTAAATTTATTTAATTAAATACAGCATTGTTCGTAAATTTTGTTTTTATTTTTTCGTTTAAAAATTGGAAATTCGTGTTTTATTCATTAATTTTGAAATATTTTGGAAAATCGAAATTAAGCATTTAAAAAGTTTAAAATTCAAGTTAAAATCGCATTTATCTTAGATTTTAAAATTTTAATTACTAAAATATTTTAGTGTTTATTTTTAATTAGATCGGGTTCGATTTTGTATAAAGTCGGATTGGTCCAGTTACTTGGCTTTATACATGCTTAGTCCAAAATATCAGACGTTTCTAAGATCTCATCACTACACATGGCCACAGAACCAGGACATCCCGATTTGGTCGCAGATGAAGGAGATTATCAAGTCCCTTCTTCTCTCTCTCTCTTCAATCATAGATTCTGTTACAGATATGTTTGATTTCTCAAATGTCATTTCATTTTTTGCTACGAACTTCTTGGCTTTGTTTGATTTCGATTTGGAATTCATTCCGATGGCCAGGTAGATTTGGAAATTATTGAACAATCTGGAGACGAGGTGGACGTGGAGGTGGAGGGCGAGGGGGCTGACGAATCTGGAGATGAATTCAAATATTCATGATGAAGAAGTACGCAGGTTTAAGAGTTCAAACTTAAAACAATTGGTAAGCAATCTTTTAAAATTAAACTATATATTTAATTTATATTGCTTTTATATTTAAAAAACTATTGGACAATAAAAAATTATTACATGTAATAGAAAGTTACTGCCACGCTGTACAAAGTATATATAAAATACGTATTAAATTGATGAATTAGTACTATAATTCATTTTTAAATTTTTTTTTTTGAAGAAAATTCATTTTTAAATATTCACACTCTCTTTTCATGCTGAAATCCCCACAGTGGGAGACTTAAAAGTCCAATTGCCCGTAAAAAAATTAAACTATGTAAATATCTAATTTTAAAGAAAATTTTGCCTAATATTTTTTAAATATTCTTTTATTTTTTTAGTCATATAATATTTTTCTATAAAAAACACACTTTAAATTTATTTTATATTTTTTATTAATATCTATCGAACAATATACTATTATTTTTCATACTATTAATTATTTATTTTATTTTTTATGAAAGTCTTTTGTCTAACTACAAATTTATTTAGTGTTTTCTAGTTGTTAAATAATATTATTATTAATAAAAATAATAGATTTATAAGAATATTTGAAAAAAATATAAAAAATTAATCTATTCCCTTTTAATGCTAGAATTCCAAGAGCAATAGTGTGAGAAGTCCAATGGGCTGTAAAATCAAGCGAAATGATAGGAGGAAAAGAAGTTTCAGCTCATCCGACTCTGATTTTTCAATCCCAAAGATAAAAGCAAAACACAAGGGTCGTAGCATGCAACTCAGAAAGGAACTACTAGAAATGTACCATTGGGGAAAGAAAATGCATAGCCAGGCACTATTAAATGCGCAGAACACAATTATATTGGTTGCAATTTTGATTGCAACGGTTGTATTTTCTGCAGGAATGAATCCTCCCGGTGGCGTATTCCAAGACGGACCATTGAAGGGAAAATCAACAGTTGGAAGAAGTAGAGCTTTCGAAGTGTTTACAGTAAGCAACCAACCACATGGCGCTCTTCACTTCTCTGTGTGTTGTTGTTGTGTCCACTAGTATTATACCTTTCAGAAGGAAGACACTGACGAGACTGTGGTGGATCATATCTCGTGACAGAGGGACAGGATGGCTGATGGCTACATCTATTGCTATTGCAATTGGAATATTTGGAGGTACCTGTAAGGTACCCGAGTCTGTCTTGAGTTGAATAGAAAGGTGAAGACGAGAGGGGATCAGATGAGAGGAGAAGCAGAAGGTCAAGAAGAAGTAGAAAAGAGAAGATAGGCAGAAGAAGGAGAAGAAAAGGGAGTAGAGAGAAGGAGTTGAAGAATGAGATTAAACTGATGATCAATAATAATATGCAGATTGTAACTACAACTTAGTTTATATTTACAACTCATAACTACTAGCTCAACTGATAATAACGTGTATCAAGTAGTGGTATGATGATGGAATATAAGAAGGAATACTTAAAATAACTTCCCTAACCCACTGACACATTTTCTAGAACATGTCTAGTTGGTGCTGGATCCCGACTATGAACACGAACTCCATGTTGAGGATCGTGACAGTACCTTCTTTTACTTTGGAATTCTTAGAACGAGACATTGGACAAGAAGGCTGGTTTTGTTGGAAAGAAAAAGAAAACACAACGATATTATACAATTTAAACAATCCTGGAAGAAAGTATCCATCGACTCAGACGTAGAAAGCGGGAGGAGTGATGGATATCATACAGTTTAACCATGTTGTTTTGGATGATCTTCCCACGTGTTTTCATATGCAACCAACTTTTACAATACGCGTGCGTATCAGTTGTGACTTCATTTTGTGATATGTTTCTCATTATGATGTTTCAAAAAAGTTGTCCTTATTTTTCTCTCTGTTCCTCAGTTTTATTTGGCACTTCTATATTTTCCTGAATGAATGCTTCCTGCCTAAATAAATACATGCATATTAGTAGGCATGTAAACGAACCAGGCTGCTAGCAAGCTGCTAGAACTCGAACTCGATAAAAATTTGTTCAAACTCGACTTGTTTACAATTAAGCATGTTTGTGGACAAAATGCTAGGCTCGAACGGTTAAAACACATCTCCTATATCTCCTATATGAGAATGCGATATCACGTAGGAACCTGCACTTACGATTCCATGTGCTGAAAGATTGAAGCAGAACGAATAAAATTGTCATGGAGGAGGAGGATGTAACTTTTATACCGTATAAAAGACAGGAGCTAGAAAACGTTGGGTTGCTGGTAGTACAGAAGAAAAGCATTCTCACAATATATCATCCCAAAACTGAAAAATCTCTCAACAAAACACACATGCCTTCTTTGGTGAGCATAAGATGATCATATCCTCCGTTTCTCATGTTGTCCACCACAACAATTAGGGTGCGCTATTAGTCTTACTTGGCGTTTGCTGCAGGCGACATGGACCCTCCGTTCCTAATGTCCAGCCTTCTTTTGTGTTGTAGTAATATTAAGTAGAACACACTCACCAAAATGTTGTTGTGAAACAACAGTTATCATAAATTGGCTTTTACCGCTTACTCGGATGACCTGTATTGATTGCAATTTCAAAGTAATACAGTTGAGCACGATACCGAACTATTTCAAGCTCATAAGTTCAATAAGACAAATTCAAGACAAGAAAACCCTTCGTCATTTACTTATCTTTTCATGGATATTCGAAAGGGCACTTCGTGAAGTTAAACAGAAAATTACCTGTAGCTACACAAGAAGAGATTTGTTCTGTGTGTGTGAAGTATATTCTGGTACCTGATTACAAACAGTAAAAATATGCCCCAGACAAATTTTTACAGACAGTAAAATTATGTCCCAGACGGAGAATCAATAATCATTTCGAGAAAAAAAAAATTAGTGCATTCACAAGACTCACCTTCACTCAGGCGGCAAAAGTGCGAGCTCAATCTCTTGCAGTGATTTTCCTTTTGTTTCTAAAACATTCCTTTTCACAAAAATCACCGCAATGAAACAAAAGCTACCGAAAATTGTATACAGTATTGAAGGCCCAAGTATCTCCAACAAGCGCAGAAATAAAAGACCAACAAAGAAATTTATAACCTGTGGCAGTCGCAAAATGTATTAGCAATTGCAACCATATTCTCAGGAATTTCAGAAATCAATATTGTGAAGAATGAGATTGACAGACAAACTCTAAAACATATGCATGCCAAAATTTGCACAATTCCAAGCATTTTCCATTGGACGTGAAAATTGTAGTAAGAAAAGACGGCACAACTGCAAAGAAAACGTTGATAAAAATAATAATTGCAAATTTTGACAAACAGACAATTTATTCGAGACGAATTTGGGGCATTGTGAGCTAAATTTATCATAAATTTGTCTTGCTTACAAGAAATCCCTACGTTTTAGTGCCCAGCATTTCCCCTTGGGAAAACAAAATCAATTTCAGGAATTTTGTTTGAAAAGCAGTCTAAAAGAAGAAATTCTAATTCAAGCAGTAATTTAGCAAGAATTGAGTTTTTTTGCCCATAAAATAGAACCGACTTTGCACATAGTTTCAATAACATGCAGGGAGCAGAAGAATAACAGGAATGCACAGTAGCCCCCATAAAAAGGAGAAAAACAACAGTAAAACATTTACCCAATGCACAGCCATGCAAACTGCCATTGCCTTAGCTCTAATTCGATTTGGCAATATTTCTGACAAGAGAAGACTGGGAACTGGACCAGCACCAAGAGCAAACATCAAAACAAATCTGCATTATGGATTCAAGTTCCAAAAAACAAACATCAAAAGAGCAAGCTGTGATTATTCTCTTGACAACTAAACCAATTGACAATGTCTTGCAATTTCTTCATACCGCATGCTCAGATTTTATGATATTGCATTTATTAAAAAAAATTAACACATATATCCTATCAAATCAGTTTCGGGCTCAAATCATCATTTTGAGAGCATATTGTAATATGATTTCATTGTAGTTATTTAATAGTCCATTGAAAACTGCTTTCTTGTTTCCTATGCATTTCTTTGCTCTATAAGTCAACTGGTTTTTACTACTTACAGTAGCATGCCTCCAACAGATAGTTGCAAAGCAGCAAATCTTGTGGCGTATGAAGTATCTGCAATTGCTTGAAGACCCATCGACACTGCCTGCAGCGGAAATGAATTATGTAGACATAAGGCACGATGACATGATATCAACTTCAAATGATTTAACATTCACCGAAATGATTTGTATCTAACGACTTTTAGTTCTTGTGTTTTACCATGCCAGAAAAACTCCCAATAAGGAGCACCTTTCTTCCTAGCCTATCCATCAAAAGCATTGCAGTTATTGAACCTGATGAGATTTACAATTTAATTAGAATAACTAGTCACCCATATTCCAGGAGTAAAGCCATAATTATAAAACTCTGATTACCTAATAAGTTGCAAATTCCAATACATGTATTCGCGAAGTCTGAAGGCACCCCAGCACTTCTAAATACAGTTGACGAAAAGTAAAATACTGCATTTATCCCAGATAACTGCTGCAAGACAAAAAGGGTCGACCCAAGGAAAACCACTGCAGAGGGAGAACTCAATAGGTAATTACTAATACAGAAGAAAACTGGTCACAAACGACAATTTAAACAAAGAAAAGAGATATACATTTAGAATGGCGGCCAAAGATTAACTCTGATAACTTCACAGTTTCCACATCTTCTCCTCTTTCTGACTTGGACAACTCTGCCATTGCAGATTTTACATGTGATCCTCCTAAAAGTTTCTCAAATTCTGCTTCTGCTTCAGCTCCTCTTCCCTTCTGCACAAGTCAAAAAGTGTGATCAGAGCCCATCGCTTTGAAAATGCAATTTATGACATCCATGGTGAATAAACTAAGATTTGTTAATAAGTCGAACAGAATCAAAGAAAAATCTAGCATATTACCAAGTTTACATGTTTCAACACACTTGGATTTGAACTGTGGTAGACAAGGGTGGTTCACAGAAAATGTGCCATATTTAATGTTTTTAATACTTAAATGGGTTTTCATGATCTAAAGCTGGTGGCTCGTTACCTTCAGAAGCCAATGAGGACTCTCAGCACAAAACTCCATTAAGAGAGCTAGAACTGCAGCAGGAATGGCAGAAACCCAAAAACAAATGCGCCACCTGGCCAATCGCCAAGTCAATAAGAATATTACAAACTCAACAATAGTCGATCAAAATCAGTGTAGATCACACAAGATATGCCAGAAAGAAATAATTTTTTTTCTAAAATATTTGTTTCCGCATTTCTTACCAACCCGCAGTTTCCTTGGATGGTACTCCAATAAAAAGAGCTGCCATGAGTCCGAGACAAGTTGCAATCTGAGTGAAGCTCCCATAAGTACCCCTAACATAAGCTGGTGAAACCTAATTCGCAATCATACATGAAAACATTCTCAAATCAGTAAAAATTTCACTAAAACTGGAAGAGATCAAATACTATGGCAGAGATGCTAATAATACGACAAAATTTCTTATACCTCAGAAACATAGAGGGCAGCAACAGGTGGGCCGATACCCATTCCAGTTCCGACAAGGAACCTTCCAAGAAGCATGCCCCACAATCCTTTTGTTGTTGCACTGCAAGTTAAAACAGAGCATTCTCATTAACACACTAGGGTAAACCCATTCCATTCCTAAATAGACCCCCCAAATAATCAACTGAGACTAACGGTCAGTAATATTCATAATAAGCACATCATATAACTAAAAGTCAATCATATCAAAGAAGAAGGCAGATTTAGTGTTCTGTGTAAAGATAAGTGAATGACCTTATAAGTAATAGGTAACTAACATGTAGATTCACACATTACCTAATAGATGCCCCAATTATCATAGGCAAAGCACAAAGCTGGAAAGCTCTTCTCCTCCCCGCCCCATCTGCAATCCAACCACTGAATGAAGAACCAACAAAGGCACCCGCTAAGCATGTACTTACAACGAAACCTGGATTAGAATAAGAAGAGCATAATAACAAAAAGTCATTTCAAAATTCAATCAGAAAACTAAAATCGATAGTGCAATGTTCAGCTGAAAATACCTTCAGCCATTGTATTCCCACTAAACCCAAGGTCCAAAGAAATGCTTTGTAGCGTCTCATTAACGACTCTGTATTTCATGAAGCAGACAATTGTGATAACCTAACACTAACAAGGCTTTTCAACGTGAAATAAGAGGAAAAAGAGGATTGAATACCCCAGATGGTAGCCAAATAATAAAGACGAAATGGTAGCTACAAGTACATGAGGCAAAGAATTCCTCCACGGTGGGTTTCCGACATCTTTCCCTGTTCCATCAAGTGAGTGAAAAATAATACATTCCGAAATGGTGAGTATTAAATGAATTCAACCAAAAAACTATAGATACTGGATTGAATAACTACAACGCAGCTCTGTTTATATCTCTATTACATTATCAATAAATTAACGATATAATACTACAAGTGGGTTAAAACTAATCACATGAAACCGTAATTAGCCAAAACAAACATTGCTGATGTCAGTAAAATTCCTCAATTTTAATATTTCTTAAATACCACCAAAAAAAGCATTAAATTAAGATTAGTACAGGAATTATCTTCTCTATCATAACCATCAACGAAGTCCCTCGGAGGAACACGCATATACGTGGAGGATGCCACGTCGCCATGACGCCCTCTCATTGCAAACTCGTAAAATCCTCTTCCAACTCTCACTATTGGCTCTTTAACTCCTAACTGCAAAACATACATTGTTAGATCTGAATCACAACAACAAAACATACAAAAAGCGACGTCATCTAACATCAAAACGCAAAAACAAAAACCTCACCATTATGAACGATCAGATCAGTCGTTATTGATCAAGCAAAATCAAAAGCACGTAATGTATATCTGTATATACGATTGTAATGTACCTTTCGTTGTTAGGAGAGTTAACAGCGACTCGACACGTGGACTTAATGAAAAGTGAGAATGCGAAAGATTTATGTTACGAGAATGAAATGCGCGCGGGTTATGAAAGTTTTGACAGCGAGGGTGACGTTGAGATAGAGGTGTGTAGCGGAGTGTGGGGAAGGTGGTGAGTGCTAACGTGCGCAGGTGGGGAGGATGGCGTTACGCTACGCTGAGACTCGATTGTGCTTTTTAGTAGAGATGAAGCAATGAGCGAGCGTGACATAGGTAGGGGAAAACCGCAACTCACCTGACACGTGTGCTGTGATTGTTGTTGAGAGTTAAATCTGGTGTACACGTATCTATGAATATTTCGTGCTCCTCCAATTGTGTCTTACCATATCGTTTTCCGTAAAATTCCTCAAGCATGAGACCATTTAATATTAATATTTAGAAAAATTAGAGCAGTTTTTAGTTGTTTTTTAGGTGTTTGATAATATTATACAATTACTTTTATTTAAAATGTTTTTAGTAAAAAAATCATTTTTTACAAAATAATGATTTATCAAAATACAATTTTTTGCTCTTAAATATAATATTTTATTTTTAAATAAAAAATCTTTTTATTTTAATTTAATTTTTATAAAATTTAATATATATTTTTGAGATAATTTTTTCATTTAAAATATTATGATTATTAATTATAAAAATAAATGTCATAAAAAGATAAAAAATAATATTTTTTTTAATTTTTATTTTTTAACATTTAAATAATTTTACAAATATTTTTATCATAAATTTAAATATTCTTATAATTAAAAATAATTTTTAATACATTATCATATAATAAACTGATGTTTTAATCAAAATAATATTTTTTTAAGCATTGTATTATACTTGTTGAGTAGAATGATGTTATATTGAGCTCATAAGCAAAAGAGTGAGACTGGGTGTAGAAGATAAGCTTTAATTTCGATCTTCTACGGAAATTTGTCTTTATTTGGGAAAAGGAGGAAAGGGAAAAAGTGAAACATATGATATATGTGGTGCCACATGGCGTCGCCAAAATGTGCCAGTTGAAAGTTATGTAGATCTGAATCTGCCGGACTGTATTTTTCCCGACAGCCGTCGACTACTCCTCTGACAATCTGGAAAGGCCTAATAACAGAATTTCATAGTACGTCAAATAACTAGAAGAATGCATTATTTTTTAAATTATTAATGTACTACTAGAAGAAAGTTGTATTTATCAGTTATTAATATTTTTCTATCTATGAGAAGATGCAGGAAAAACTGAACACATGAATAAATATCTGAGGCCGTAGGATCAAATTTTAAGTGATGCTAATTCGTGTTTATTTTTGCATCAGAGTGAAAAACTAGTCTTTATCAGATTCAGGATTAAGCATGAAGAAACAACACAACTGACGTCTGATGTAGACGTTTCCTCTTCTTTGCTTAGAAAGGAAAAATACTTGTAATGAATTAACTACTTACTCCATGTGCCTGTATCCATTGCACTGATTATGCCACAAAATGGTATTTCCCTGAAACATAGAACAGAAGCCGTGACTTGCGGTTGCAACATTAGTTGGTAAAAGTAGTGGACTGGCAACATGCAACTTCCTTCAGATTACTGCGAAGGGAATGCGAGTACATAAACAAGAAAATACAGCTCAACAGGCGACACTTCCATCAGAGCATTTGTATTAAAAAAAAAAAGAAAAGATCAATTGAGGAAGATATACTCAGCATCCAAAACTTTCGAATCATCACCATATTCATTATGCTCTATACAACAAATTCATCTAAACTATAATACAGTTTTAGATTCATCATAAAAATTGCAGCCTTGCTCATCAAAAATTTGTAGCCTTGATCATTTCTTGTCAAAAGTAAAAACATTTGAACAAATCATCGACATTCAATGATGTATCATGTGGGCAAACACACAGAAGAGGGAAAGCTGACTACATCTATTGAGTATGCCACAGGCCGTACCATAAACCAAAGCCTCGTTAAGGGACTGCCCAGTTTGTTGGGTACAGTTATTAAGTGTTACCCATGGATGAACTCAATACTTGGATCTGTGAACAAATGGAAGAGAGTTGAAATAGAGTTGAACATAATGGAAGAAGGAAAGTGGCAAAATTTCCAAGAAAAAAAAGAGAAGGGATAAACCAGCAAATAATAACAGCAAATGTACCTTATTTACAAGTAAGTTCACTTGTTCTCTGTACATTTCTTTCAAGTCTACAATGTCAGCACGAAGTTCCTCCAACTACAGTTATGCAACAACTTTCAGGATACGACCAAAAAGTATGACCATAAAAAATATGAAAAAATTTCCATTTCAAGAATATGGATTTCCGGCAATTGAGGGAAATGCAGAACAACACGCAGTACATCAACAATATATAGATACCAAATACAGCAAGAAAATTCATTTCCAATGAGTTTAAAGATCCCATCTAAGCCGAGAAAAAGTGAGGCCTCTTATTTATAATGTCAATTGTTACATATACATAGATTTTGGCAGATTGCAACAGATAATTCTTTGTATTGTACTGAACATTAATTTTTCAAAAACCAATAGAAGATAAATAAAAATTGCTAATGTACCTCCTCATCACGTTCACCCATCAGCTCCAGAGCAGCAGAATGCCTACGACGTAGTCCATCTAACTCTGCTCTAATGCCTGGTAACAAAGCAGCCTCGGCCAACAACTTCTCACACTGTAACAGCAGAACATGCATCAAACTAAGTGATAAAACTACACATATATTATTCAAAATAAAATGTAGAAACTTACTTGTGCAGTCATTTGGACTAACTCTTCTGCAAGAGAGTCTCGGATAGACTCCATTGATGCCTAAGCACATGACAAAAATGTTAAGAAAATTGTGCAGGATTAACTAATGATAGATTTTACTCGTGCAGACTAAACTGTGAACATTGCGTTGCAGATTAATGACCATTAAATAGTTCAAAATGCATCAAGACATTTAAAATGTTATAGTAACAGCCAATAACTTTCAGTATTAGAACAGAGCATACCAAACGAGACATATATGAAGCAAGTTCACCCTCTTTTTGGCGCAGTGAAGACTCAAAAGCACTAGGCGTCATGCTCTTCATATAGTACGGGCTCATAGTTGCTTCTCCAGCATTTCTCCTTTCGGAGTAACTGTCGGATGCATCCAATGATGATTGCAGAAAATAACTCTCTTCCATGCTTCCAAGGCTACTAGCAGTAGAAAGCTTTCGACTTGGAGTTCCTATAAAATCAACAAAATGTCAAATAAATGTAGGCAACATAAAATAAATTAAAAAAATTTTAAAGTTGAGAATAAAACCATTCTCAAAAGCAGAAGTGCTTCTCGACAAAGGGGCTTGATCTGACACAGAATTAGCATAGACGCGAGATGTCTTTTCCAACTCCAACCGAGCCGCCTTTTCCCTTTCAAGTTCCTGTAGTAAACCACAAGCTCAATAAAGACATGTCATGCTCCATGAACAAGGCCTACATAGTGCAACCAATGCAATAGTACGTTTTTTTTTCCTCAAAAATACCAAAATTTTCTCTTAGTCTTAAATTAATCAAATCTCATAATGTCAATTTTAATATGATTAGTTCAAGAACAAATGTAAAATATTTGAGACATGCACACTGGCATACTGAACCGAGCATGCATAAGGCTAATTTGAGGCTAGCCTGAGATATTTCACATATTTAAATTATCAACTAAGAACCTGCTGCATAAGTTCCCTATGGATAAGAGCATCTTGTAACTCCTGCTTGTGCTTTAGTCTGAGTTCCTTGATTTCTTCTTCAAGTTGATTTGCACGACCTGCCTGAGTGTCAGCATCCTCCTTTACTGCAAGATAGTCCTGTCTATTCTCAGCTGCTCTTTGTCTCTCTTTTTCAAGTGATTTATTTAACTGTGTTTGCTCCGCTCTCAGACATGAAATCTGAAATATGCAGCTATTTCAGTCAAAACTCGCCGTAGACCATTATCACTGAAAAGATAACCATGGAAAGGGAATAAACCTGAGCTTCAAGGACATTAATTCTGGACAAGGTTTGAGACAGCCGTTCATTAACAGACCGCTCTTTTTCCTCAGCAGCTGCAGCTTTGGCTTCTGCTTCCTGCAAATTACAAAAATTACATTAATTAATGAACAGAATATTTCAAATTTGTACCATAATAATAATCACAAACAAGCACTACCTGGAGTCGGAAGCTCAGAGATCTCTCCACAGCATTCCACGCTTCAGCCCTGCTAGCTGCAGCTTCCTATTACCGAAGGTGGAGAGAGTGAAGTAGGAAACGAACAAGAATTTTAGGTCGCCAATAATTTCAAACATGCACATAACTGTTACCAACCTGCATGGCTTCAATCTGCCTTAGAAGAGGTCGAGTAGATTCGGGAACTTGACTAATTAACTCTTCACACCGCCGTTCACTTTCCTACAGGACATTCAAACAGCCATTAACCCCAAAAGCGAAAAGAAAATGGAAGTTAAATTTTGAACTTAAACACAGAAACACAAAATTATACACACTTGACCACGTTTTTGAAGATCTTCAATTTCCCTACGAAGTGCATCTTCTCTCGACACAGCCTATAAAAGTGGAGAAAAGAACACATCATTACTTATGCCATAAGCTATTAAATGAATAAGATCAATAATAAGTATATACTGGGTACAACCTGTTGGTCCTTTTGGCTCAAAGTTTGTCTCAACTCTTCAAGAGCTTGAACTAGCATACTCTCGCGTTCCTCAGCTTCTCTCAAACAACTCTCTAATTCAGTTCTGGCTTCATTATCTGCTCGTGCCTCTGCTAGCGCTTCAGCCTCCTTGGCTGCAGCCAAAGCAGATGTATAGTACTCTTTTTGAGTGGCAAGTTCTACTTGGTGGTTCTCTATGGTTTCCTGCAGCAACTTCTCTGTAGCTGCCTTATCCTTCTTGATACTCTCTACTTTATTCTCTTCCACCTGAAAGAGGAAAAGATCAAGGCTAGGCCGTTAATAAAAAAAATATGGGGAAGATATATCAACTTGGGAAATCAACAGTTCATTAGTATATAACGAAGGTTTTTGTTAAAAATAGAAATTAAGAGTAGGAGAGGGAGAATTCCACATGCAATTGCAATTCTCCTACAATTTCCGCCCAATGAGACAATCAAATATGACATCCTCGTTAATTGACACAACACACTGCAAAACCTTTAATCGCGAAAAAAGAATCTGTCAATCACATCTCAGCCTTGTTAATGGATAGTAATGTGAAAGCTAAATCAACTAGAGTCAATAAAAAAGGTGGTTTGATCAATAATACGGACATATACATATCATTTGGGGAAACAACCATGACTTCAGTAAGATGGCAGCTGCAAACCACTTTGAATTAAATTACCTGAAGTTTAGTCACAAAGCCCTTCTTCTCCTCTTCCAGCTCTCTAACCTACAGTGTCACAAATGTGAGAAAAAAGGAAATTGTTATTTAGATCAGGAAAGGATAACTGAAAATTTAGATACAGTCCGAGAATTGCAAGCCTACTGGGATACCTGAGCTCTTAATTTCCTAATTGTAGATTCTTGAGCTGCCTGCTTCTTCGAAAGCTCTTCACCTATTATAACAGAAAAGTTATGTTCACATATGAAAAGCATAGCTCCTTTCTCAGGAATCGTGTACAAGAACAATCTCACTCCACAGTAATTACATATTACATTGTGCATGAAAATTAAAAGAAAGATCTTAGAGCTCTCTACCTTCAGCCATAATCTGATTGATAATTTCATCTTTTTCCTTCAGAAGCGCAGCAGCATCACTTTTTTTATTCTGCTCTCTTCTCAGTGTATCCCTTTCTTTCGTAAGAGCATAAACCTAAATCAACAACATTCACCATGACTTTGGCACAAATTATAGACAATCAACGCATCACAATCACTTTCGTCATCATTAACTGAAAATAAAAGCTTTATTTTTATTTTTTTTGCAAAACTAAGAGACTTGTTTTGAATTTTGTTCAGAGAAAAAGAGAGTTTGTTGCATGAAGGTTACCTTTCTTTCAAGGTTTGCAACCCTTTGATGATATTCCTCCCTCAAAGACTCGATTTCTGCATCGCTGGATTTTCTCTGTTCACATACATCAATAAGAATGTAATATTAGACAAAGAGATCGAGTAAGGAGAGTACAAAAAGTGTAGATTGTTTAATTACAGAATGTGAAGAGAAAAGTGCAGAATTCTTAAAACTGTAAACAAAATTCTCTTGGAGGCATGGGGAAGAAGAACAAGCATAACTAATAGCAATAAGTAAAATTGGAATGCACTAAACACGGAATATAGAATACTATTATACAGATATTCAACAGTGCAAGCATACTGAAACATGCAACTTCTGAAAATAAAACAAGCAACAGTGCAAGCATACAGAAACATGTAATTATGGAGATAAAATGTGCTTCTTCCTTTGACATGTCACAAAGATACAAGATCAAAAAGTTCATGTACAAACCTTTAAATTTTCAATGACGATTTTGAGTTGCTCGTTTTCATTCATCAACTTCGCGATTTCATCAGCTTTAGCCTAAAAAGTGAAGACATTTAATTTTCAAATACATTAGAAACTCATTAAGCAAAAAAAAAGACAAATAGAATCTAAATTACTTTTCACATGAATGAACAAGGCACCCGCCGGAATTTGTAGGTTTTCCATCGTTTGAAAATGAGATAGATTGTAAAGAAAATACCTGAGCTTGCCTTGCAGCACCTTGCAAGGCATTTTCCATCATTTTTACCTCATTTTTGACCTTTTCTAATTCAACAAAAGCATCAACGGAATTAGATGTGTTTGATACTGAACTCAAGCGTTGGTCTTTAGTTTCATGGTCATCATCATTGACTTGCTTGTTCTCTTCAACTGTTCTGTTCTCAACTTCCCTTGCATGCAAAACCAATTCAGAAACCACATTGGTATCGTCAACTAAGGGATGAGTGGTAGGCAAAGAAAGTTTGGCAGTGTCAACCTCTTCGGCCATGTCAGGCTGTGAACCAGACACATCAGTTTTCTCTCCAACTTCACCACTTGATACCTCAGGTTGGTCGTCAGATAAGACTTCTGCTTCAGTGCTACTTGACACTTCAGTTTCAACCGGCAAACTTTCATTCACAGTTTCATCTGCTTGTATCTTCTGTCCATCCTGGTTCTCTTGCATATCCACAGCATTGCTCAACTCGTCATGTGCAATATTTACATTCTCAGTTTCACCTACCCCATCAGTAACCACCTTTGCATCCACCGACTCCGTACTCTCAACAGGCACCACTTCCAAGGCCTCTTTATCTTGCCCATTATATACCAGCTCCGCTGCCTTAACACCACCTACAACTACTTCAGAAGGCCCAGAAGGAACACTTTGCGACTCAACTTCAGAATCCACTTTTTCCCGCTCAGAAATCACATCTTCTTTTTTCTCCATAACCTGCACATTCTCCTCATCTCTTTCACTCTTAATAATTTCACTTCCTTCGTCAACCACAGCAGAGTCAGCGGCCGAAACCTCATTCCATTTCTCTTCAGCCTCAGAAGATTTCTGAGGAGATGCACTTTCCTCCATTTCTGCATCTTTCTCCTCACTCTTATGCCATGACATCACAGGCCATATTCCCGAAGCTGGAATCAAAACACACAACTTCAAATTTCAATCACAAAATCACCCTAACATACAACATTAAAATTTCCACAGCAATAAACTCGCTTCAAATTCTCACATGCACAACATTATTTCGTCACAACAATCAACTAACTAAATCAAACAAACACATATTAATCAAGTCTATTAAAACTTCCACATTAACTCTCTTCAAATCGTCACACACACATCACTAACTCAACTTCCGTTGCTAAATTCAACAAACTACTCAATCAAACAAACTTACATTAACTCTGTATGTATAAATAATAAACATTTATAAATACCTTCACTAGTTGATGTAGAATCGGTTTTTTGTTCAAGACCGAGAGCGCTATCAAAATTCTTCTCAATATTCTTTACGCTCTCGCTTAGTTTATTCACTGCTCCAGCTAAATCCGGGACCTGGAAGTTTCCTAAAGAAACCTTCCCGCTAAACCACGCCATCGCTTAACCGTCACCAAAATCCCCTGCATTTACAACATGTGCGTATCCAATCAAATCACGGATCACAGCTAAAGTCTTACAACAATAAGCATAAGAAAACGACGTCGTATGATGAGAAAATGAAAAGAACCTGAAATTAGGATGAATTTGACGAACCTATAAATAGGAGAGAGTTGAGAATTAAATCATAGCTATTTGTGAATATTGTGAGATTTAGCTGCACATGCCGTCGCGATGATGATGCCAGTGGTTTCTGGTAATGACTGAGAGGAAAGAAAATGTTTTGGTGTGGTTTAGATATATGTTTCGGTGTTGAAACTGACCGAAAGAGATTGATCTGATTGATCCTTAGTGTTTTATTAGTGGATTTAACCGTACTGTATTATTGCTTTTTTATATTTTAGATGATGATACAACGTCGTTTTGTAGTTCGTGATGAGAAAACAAAGCTAATGATAAGAAAACCGTTGATTGGACAAGCCGAAATCGGGTTAATTGCACACAATGTTACTAAAGTGACTCTTTTAATTCACCAAAAGAGTCACTTTAGTGACATTGTGTGCAATTAACTCGCCAAAATCCATCTCTGGCATTCACATTCACGTGTCAGGGCTAACAGTAACACCCTCAGTCCCTCACAAAGCTCCTTCAAGAGCGCGCTGTCACGGACCGTTTTCCGTGCTGTCACGGACTATTTGCCGTGACACGCAAGACTACACGAGATAATTACTCGTTGAGCATAACGTGAGATGTGAGGCAGCGCACAAAGCGTAATTTGTGTCATAAGTGGTCGACTGCCTCTCAAATAGGCGTGTTATCAAGACACGTAACAAAATCAGAGGAAAAGAAATTGTTCTTTGTATTGATATTGTTTTTGTGTAATACAAAATGAAACATTGAGTCATATTTATAGTACTCAATCTATAACAAACTTACATTTAAAATTCAAATTTACTAACAAACTTTCCCTCTATTTCTAACAAACTATTTGAAACACTAAGCATCTCTAATAACACGACACTGTTCAGGAGTTATTTCCGCTCCCCTGATGAGCTCATAATTGAATGAAACGAGTGAAACATTAAAAATGCATCAAGGATTAGATCAAGAATG
>CANYCX010478493.1:0-14007 GCA_948193385.1 Breynia disticha f. nivosa
TCCTGTCTGACTTGAACGAGAATTAGTCTGACGTGCTCATGATACGTCGTGGTTAAAAAAACAAACAAACTTGATTTAACACCGAAGTGGTTCATTCTTAATTGTGATTGTATCTATCAAAATATTCCAACGATTATTACATGAAGTCTGTTAAAAATATATTAAATTCTTTGTAATTTACTTAAAATTTTATTTTGTTGAAATTGCTTCTTGATTTCGAATATGAATAATTTTTAATTTATTATAACAATGTTTTTTATTTGAATATGTTTTGCATGAAAACATCTAAAATACCCATTTAATGTGTTAAAGAACTTTTACTTTTTTTAAAAATAGTCCTACCTTCATTCGCTCCAAACCAGTTAGGCTAGTCTCGAGCTTGTGAGGCATTCAATTCCAGGCAACCCAACTAGACTGGCCTCTCCAGGATGGAATGAGTGCATTTCATTGAAAAGAACTTTTACTTTAATTGTCAAATGTTGACATTTTCGTTCCCTTAAGTTTTACGAACGCAAAAGGTAAGTTATTACCATATCATTGAATATGAAATAGAATAATTCATTTAAAAATTTTTATGAAGAATGAAATTTTACGAATAAGTTTAGATATATACATCTTTTAATATATAGTGTTGTCTGTTATAAAGAAAATAAAACATATTCAGATTTTTTGTGGAATGAAAAAAGAAGAGGAAATATAGTTTGTTTTTTTTTGTAATTTACAGTTGTAATATGTTGAACATTTACTGATTTTTATTTATAGTAGTTACTTTAACTATGCAATTACTATGTTGATAAATATACAAAGATTCTAGCATTGCTCTTGAGATATGTTAAAAAATTTAAACTCAAGAAATATATACAACACCTCAATATTTCCTCCCTTATTTGTAGTTGACTTCTATGCAACACCTTATTCTCTCTTAACGAAGAGTTTTAACTACCTCATTAGTCCGTTTTCAACCATAGTCTTGCACTTTCTAAACCTCCTAAACACTTCATTCTTTAACTTCAAAAGATAACTCACCTTTTTGGCAAAAACATCAATAGAAGTGACAAAATACATGCACACAATATGAGATTCCACCAGAGCAAGGCCTTACAAAACATGATGAATGTCCTCAAGAATCCCACCTACCCAAACTAAACTCCACCCTACATTGCTTTTCCATAACACAAGTCTCACAAAACTTCAGCTTCTCAATCTCCAGATTCCTTAACTACTCTTTCTTGCATAACATTGACAGTTTTTTCTCATCATATGTCTCGAGCTGTAGTGTCACAATTTTGTACTATTGTTTTTCTTGTCCATAGAATTGACCACTCATAAGCTAGAAATTGACGCCACTGTCCCCAATACTGAACTACCCATCAATGTATCTCTTGTTATAGAACGCCACTCATCACAATAACAAAACTTAACGAATCTTAAGAGCTCTGTCACACCTAAAGTGTACCCATTTTATCTACGATACATACAAAGGTCAAATTCTTCTTAAACTTAGGGATATACCAATTATCTAATGTTATCACCATGCAACATTAGCCCTATCCCCTTAACACATGACTCCCTATCATCACCCAACCTTCCTTTGCCTTTCCACTTCCTAAATAAAGTAAACATATCCCATGAATAGTTCATATGATAAGAAGCATCTCTATAAAGAATCTAATTATCAACAGTTATAGCTATAATAGAACTTGAATTAGCTCTATAAGGGGAGGGTTGAAAGATCTAGGAGAAGGATTGAAATTTCTCGCGGAATTAAAATTAAAAAAATGAACACACGATATATAGTGGTTTGGTGACAACACCTACATTCACTACTTAAGTTACCACTTAAGATTTTGGACAACACATATACAGTACCTCATTTTCTAAGCTAAATGAGGACTTCTTATAACACTTGATTTATAGCCTAAACTACCTTACATGTTGATTTGATTTTCATTTCAAATCGTACCACTTATAATTCAACGCGACTTACTTTGTCCTATTTTATTCTATGTTCCTCTCTTTACTCACAATCAACCCAGTTAATCAAATGTTAGTTTAATATTTTCATTTACTCATGTTAGTTTAATCAAATGTCACGTCGGATATTGTTAATGACTACACGAATTGAGTCCCAAAGTTGGTTACACTATACAAATATTATGAACCAAATTGGTCCAAAAAAAAAATTAGTAGTCATATTCACAATTTTAGTTAAACTTTGAGTTTAAAATTAAACTTTGAGTTTAAAATTGAACCTTATTCTAATATAAATAAATCTTTATTAAAGTAGACAAAATATTTTGATAAAAGAAATTTCTTTTTTGATAAATGTAGTAAAAAAAAACATATCTTAATTCTTACATATAAAGTGTGTTGGTGCAAATGAAAAAAAAGTTTGCTTGCTTCTCCATTTTTAACTAAACTTGTCCATTTTATAAAGTAGAAGTTATGTTCATAATGTCCTTTTAGCAATTTGTGCTTTCAAACTAATTTAATAAATTAATTTTCCATTTATATTTTTTTAAAAATGATGTGTGGTTCCATATCCAAATCAAGTAACATTACAAGCCCTTTTTTTTTTTTGAACTTCCCATTCATCGACTAAATTCCGAAATATAATTTATCGCGAGGAAACAATTATACAGAATTTTCCTATTATTTATACATTGAAAATATATCAAAAGATGGTGTCCTATCCCTACAACCCCAGAAAAAATTTACCACAGTTGGAATGCAGTAAAATGTAAACCAATTTGGTGAAGTCCCGAATCCGAAATATTCTTAGTTCTAAAATCCTTGGAGTATCACCAGTAAGAGTTGATGAATATTCAGTTAATCATCGTCTTCGGAATCTGCATTTGTTTCAGGAAAAAATGAGGATGAAAAAGACCAAAACAGAACACAGAAAACAAAACAAAATGCAAGGGAAAAAGAGGGTTGATTCCGTCCCAAAAGGTGGCTTCTTGGGTGAGACGTCCTCAACTACTATTGGTGATGGCGTCCTCACTACCGTTTCATCTGGTGCATTCATTCATTTTCTAATATATATAAAATTACGTAACTTAAAAGATAAAAAGTTACACAACATCTTCATTGTGTAACAAAAAAAAGAAGAAATTACATAATTTTATTTGTTTGTTTAAATGACATGTTACATAGTGTCCTTAGTGAGGACCATTTTATGAGTCATCCCCCAAGAATTCACCGTCCCAAAAGCTTCAAGAAAAGAGCACATGGATGCAATTCATGAATATCAAAGTTCATTTGGATCAACACAGAACTTTGATACAATGAGAAGATGCAAGAGCTAGAAATTATGATCAGTGATACTAATTGAAGGAAAAATGTTAATGCTCAGTCATTTCATAAAATGAATGAAGAAAGTTTAAAAGAGATATCAAGAAAAAGGAATGTTATGGGCTTACCGGATCTTATATCTTCACCTACTCTTCCTCTGTTTCTCAGTTGTCTCATTATCATTGAGCAAATTAGAACCCACCAGTACATGTGAAATACAAGTAACATCAGCAGCATCGTATTGAAAACATAGTACAACAATCTCGGATAGGCTTTCGATACATCCAAGAATTCCACAATATCAACACTGAGAAACAAACACTTAAAATCAGATGAGATAGAGCAGGAGTGTAGTTAAAACTTCTCAAATCAACCAATTTACCATGTGGACAAACCTCGAAGATTTAATAACCCAAAAGGGAAAGAATATTAGCCTTAGCAAGAGCCATGATATGGCAAATAGTCCGAAAAAAATGCTTGCACCAAGCTCCTTTCCAAAGTACTTGAAAACTTTAGCCCCTTCTAAGAATACATCACTTGCATCATGAAGGGCAAGAATGACTGAACCTATCCGAAAAAATCTGAAAAAGATACAATATAATTAACAGTTCTCTAACTAGATACAATAAATATTTACTAGTTCTTGAATCATAGGCAAACAAACAGAAAATGAAGATACATTTTCTCATTTGTACTTGGCTGGCTTTGAGTTATGCTCCAAGAATGATATATTGAACTTCATGTATTCAATAAGTACTCATTCTCTCTAATTGGATACAAATATCACAGATAAAATGAAAGAATTGTCCCATCCCAACAAATGCTTAAATAAATATAAACTAATGATCCATATTTCTAGCCATCGTAGATTTAGCATGGTTTTAATCAACTGGGATGATCAAAATTGAGTTTACCACCCATGCAACAAAAGGCATATTTAGGAAAGGGAGAACAAGGCTGATGGACGAACTAGAAAGAGGAAAAAACACAAGTGTCTTCTCATTGACAAAATAAGGATTAAGCTACAAGAAACTTTTATTAAAATGACGTTAGAACAATGAAGTATTACCCTGCCATATATGAGTAACCAATCAATATAACTGTGATTACATGATGAGACATCATCACTGCAAAATCTTTCCTTCTGGTTTCCCATGTAAGAAGAGCAGCAATGCTGTAGATGTAGAAACCACATTGGCACATGTAAAAAAGCTTTAGGGGAAGCCTGTAGAGAAAAAATGACCAAGGTCAGCGGAAAAAAAAGACAGAACCTAAACACTGCCATCCTCGTCTCTTTATTATAAGATAAGAGGCCTTTTATGTAAATTAGGCCACAATACACGCAGAACAAATATGATAATCCATATAGATAAATGTTCACTACTGAATAAGTAGGGCCAATATCAAAGGCAAAATGTAAAAAGCATCACAATTGTATAAAAGTTGCAAAACTCACTTCAATTCTTGATTTGGCCACCCTTTGAAGTATCCTTTGGTTTCTTTGATCCATGGTTCACTATATGTAATTTTAAGAATACATATTTCGACAGCAGCATAGTATGCAAGCTTCCACATAGACTCTGAGCATTTAACCACTAATGCCCTTGTAGCATCATCAATTTTTCCCGGATCACGGCCTCTGTGCAAATACCATAATGCTATCCTCTAAAACAACACAAAAGGAATTCATCAGATGTATACAAATGGACATATGCTTCCAAGGACACAATGACTTAAATCATTCACAACATGTAATTCCATGTTGCACCAACATAATCACAATCTCCAATGGTAAAAATGTTGTATCAGTTTACTTGACTGCATCTCAAAGCCATTATCTTTACAAATAATGCAGCAAACAGCTAAACTTCTTGTTGAACACAACTACTTCATTTCTAATGCTGAGTCTGATTTTTGCAATTAAGACCAAAGATTTAACGTCAATCAAATTTACGATCTTCTACCATCAATATGAAAAACAAGCTGCTACATCGCTACTTATGTTCTCAAATTTAACTAAACTGCTTGAAATTATTTACTTTTAAGCAAATAATTCCAATAGCTTAATAATCAATGTACGGAAATCTATCAACATCAACGATTTGGAGCACTACCATTCCACAAATCTACAATACATATCATCAATTCGAAAACAAAACGCAACATTGCTATGTATATTCCCTCATTAATCGAAACTTCAGAATTAGCAAGGTAATCACTTAAAAAAAAGCAATAAAAATAAACTAAAATCAACCAAGGATTACAACAATGCTACTCATAATTCGTAACAGTCCCAAATGACCTCTAAACCAAGCATTTCGTCAACAAAGATGGAGAAAAAAAGAAACTACGAAAACACGAATGCGAATGAGAGAAAGAAGCATTACACGAAATACAAATCTGTCCAAAATGAAGCGAGCAACGACGAAAGCAAAAGCGAAATAAATAGCCACCAAGAAATGCCAGGCGCCGGGAGAACCAGACCAGCTGAAGAAAGTAGAAGAAGAAGCAGAGAGGTCCATGGGAAAAGAAAAGAGAGGGAAAAGTGAGATAAAAGGAGGTGGTAAAGAGTCAGGGGAGGGAATGGAAAATGAAAGGGGGAGAGAAGGGGAGGGTGAGAGGGGAGTGAAGGTCCATGAAGGGGAGATCTGAAAGGAGGTGGAGGGGATCTTGAAGATGGAGAGGAGAGAGCTGTTTGTTTATAGGATTTTGATGGAGTTGTTGCTTTGGCTCACAGCTCTCTATTGGAGGACACCGCAAATCCCATCCAATTTTACTCAACTCAATTTCACCCAACCCATCCCATACATACCCACCATTTTTTCTATTTCCCCTTCAAAACAATTTTTTTTTCTATTTACACTTGAATAATTTGCACAAAATATTGACATAGCTTAAAGCGAATAATAATATTTGTGAGTTGCTTGAGCTCGAGATCAATAATAGTTTATTTGAATTCGACTTAAATATTAGGTTTAAATAGTTAAAAAAACTTATTTCTTTTGACATTGTCAGCGCAAAAGCTTTTAAAATTATATTATAGCGTTTAAACAAAAAAATATTTTATTGAATTTAAATATTCACAGTTTACATCGAATCAATATTGTATTTTGTTGCATTATAAGTAGAAACATGCCATAATTTATGATCATTGAGTTTGCTCGACAATGACATTCGCCAATTCCTTTGCTTGTTTCTCTTTTTTCCTTAACAATTCCATATTCCCATATTCGGTTGGCACTAATTTTAAATGAAATTTTCGGTAAGGATTAATTCAAGATCGGAGCGGAACGCATAATTCTTAACTTAGGAGGGTGATTTCGCTACAAGTTGTTGAACAACATATCGTATCGAACCTCATTGAATTGCCAACTCAAAAACTCGCATGCTTTGCTTGTCTTCTAATATTTTAAGACATCAACTTCTAGGAGAGTGCACGAACTACAACTGGGACGGAATCAAAACCACACCATCCATTAAACGCAAAGCAAGATTTCAAAGATTATTCATCGACAAAAGCTTTGAATCCAAGTTTTGCAACAAAAGGAATCGTAATATGTAATTGAACACCAGAGCATATGCACACTTGTCAGCTGAGCCTTCAAAAGCAAAGAGTTTCCTTTAAATAAAGGAATGCACAAAACATTCACAGTAATCAATTGTTATTACAAATATGTGTTCTAAAAGGAACATTCACATGACTCGAGAGATACCTTTCGTGCGTAAATTCAGTATTAAAGGAAGTCAACCAACACACTGAAAATACGAGGTTCGATTCCTGACTCTATAACGGTATTAAGAGAGATATACAGGCTTTGACTTGCTGATTCGTAATGTCTCCTCGAGATTCTTTATCCTTAATTTGTAGACCAGTTCGAATTTTTTTTTTTAAATTTGAACAAAAAAGCATGACTCGATAGAGATGCTAACATAGGGCCACGGTGATATTTATGATAATGAAGAGGGAATGGGGCAGATGACGAGATCCATTCCCATGTGATTTTAACATTGCCACATACTCATGCTCTCCACATATTTATGCGTTTATTAAATTACTTTTATTCATTTGACAAAAAATAGTTTTTTTGAAAATTATTCGTTTTTAAAAAGTATACATCTGAATTTTATTTCTGAAAATTATATTTTTAAGTGATAGGTAATTTTATAAAAAAGTGATAAAAAAATATTTGAAATTTATACCAATAAAAATATTGAATACGTTAAAAATATATGAATAAAATATAAATATTATAATAAAATATTAAAAATAAAAAATATTTTCTGTTTTTGAAAATAAATATTTTTTCATAAAATAAATTGTTTAAATAAATTATTTTCTAGTAGACTATAATTGATTATTTTACTTGATCTAGGCAAACAACAAAAACTATAGAGAATATTTTTTAGAAAAATATTTTTTTACCAAACAAAGCGAGTCGTAGCCTTCGTCATTTTCCAAACTTATTTTCTCACAGTTAAATGAATTTGAGGATTTTTTTCGAATAAATTAAGTTCATCCTGAGTGAATATGCTTATTACTAAAGGAACAATTAGAAAAATGGACGATAAAAAGTAATGTGGAAACTAGAATCGTAATCGTGTCATTGATTTTTTCTATCAAATACCATTATTTATGGCATAAAAAATATAAAAATAAAATTCGTGTCATTCGTGTCGTGTCTAATCGTGCACTCATTAGTCGTGTTTTCGGATAAAAAATTGTCAGCCCTAGTGCAAACAAGAGAAAGCACAAGAATACATATGGTTCAATCAATCGACCTATGTCCATGGGCAAAACACAAGCTATTATATTGTTCAGAGTTTCCAAAAGGTTTCAAAAAACTCCCACAATCCACTATTTATATATTTACAACATGCCACCCACAAAACTTTAGAAGAAGTTCGAGTTTTGACAAGCATTGCACAGACGTGACATAGAAGAAACAATCTAAGGCTCGTTCGTGTAATTCAACTGGATCACAAACATACATTACATAGACAAAGACACGAACATGTTATTGCTCGTAAAATCTCTTGTTTACACACACAGGTATTCTAGCACTTCCACGATCCATGTAAAAAGTCGTGTCATCTGGCACTTAACTACAATGGCACAGACACGACAATGTATGTGTCCGTATAGTAGATTCGAATTCTGACAACACTTCGAAACATTTGGTAATGCCTCTAAGCAAACTTCATAGTGTTTGACACCAACATATAGATCCACGTGACTACAAATCTCTTTAGGAAATCAACTCAACTAAAAAATTCTCCCCCTTAAATAGATTCTTTCTCAACACTGAATCGAATAACTAGTCTGCCAAATCCTGAAGAGACTCATGCTTTACAACACCGGACCAAGTCCAAAAGCTAGACTTACCAAGGACACTTTCAGTTGATTAATTCATAGCTTTAAAATTGATTATAAAGCTTATGAATCATGTTTTGATGAAGAAAGGTTAAGAGAAAGTTACTATGATGACCTAAAGGCATATATAAGGGACTGAATTGATGAATTTTGTTGTGGATTTAGTTAATGAATGAGATATTTACAGTCCTTATATGGTTATTATTGTCTAGGAGGATTTAGACGTAAGTTGGATCGAAGTTCGCGTTCGACTTTGTAAACTATTTGAGGTAAGGGTTTATGTTTATTCGGAAGGGGTTTTCCAAATAAGTATATTTATGCTTACGATTGTTTACTATTGCTCATACACTTAATTAAAGTAATAAGGTAAGATAAAATGATTAATAAGCTTAAAAGCTTATTTCTTAAAAGAATGAAAATGCTCATATGAATTTATATGTTACTTGGAAATTGGAATATAAAGCTTGAATGTTAATTCTTATTTGTGTTATGTAGTATGAGCATGTTGAGAGTGTTATTGATATTGGCTTGATTTGATTCTTACCTTATTGAGTCATATGTGACACGACTGTGTTAGTGTGACCCCAAATTCGACTACCACTTATTTCATTTTCCCTATTCCTCTTAAGTGGTATTCAGATTGGAATCATAATCTTTGAAAATGTAGATTTAAAAAAAATAAAAATAGTTAAAAGAATTTTCCTTGCACACGTTTTCCATGAAATGAAAAGAGATTTTCGATCATCATTTGCTTGATTTACAATTACATAAGAGTTCCATATGGGGATATCACAAAACATCTGTGTATATATAAAGATTTACAAAATGAATGGGGTTACACAAGAAAAGAAATCTATTTGATCTCATTTCAAATATAACCTGTCAAAATGAATGTATATGCACTAATATGTTCGATACATAAGTATGACGTGTTTTAAATCAACATCTAGTGCACGACCCACTTTGGTCTTTTGATTCTTCTAAAAGTAGTCGGCGAACAAAACAGCTACCACCTTCGTTGTATCCCCTCAAAACCCTGCCAATAAGGCAGGCGTGAAACGCATGAGTCGTGAAATCCCATAAGTAACACTTATCGAAATGGACAACCTTCCTAACAATCGACATTCATACATACACCCTATTATCCATATAATGATGTAAACAATTTAATAGACTTCACATTTCCATTTCCAAATCCTCAAGGTAACACACATACCACAGACCATTTAAATAATAGAGTACATAGAAGTTTGCTAAAAGAATAACAAGGAACCATGACATATTCTTAAGCATTGTTTCAATTTATGGCATATGAACACAAAGAACATAAAGGAACATATTTGGATACATTTAGACTCAACACAATTCAACCATATCTTGACAGAAATGCAGTCACGCCCGTGGTTGATCCAATAACATTTGTGATTCCCCTGAAATCTTGCACATGAATGGTCAGAAAGGCAGTTATGATCATGGTTGATCCAACCATGTTTGCGATTCCCCTGAACTCTTGTAAGTGAATGGTCAGAAAGGAAGTCACGATCGTGACTGGCGTGAGTCTCGATCGTGGTTGTCCTTCGATTTATATCAAGCTTGGACTATGAACGTGATTCATGATCTCAAATATGACTCAGGTCTTGGTCACTAACGTGGTTCACGTTGGGCATCCAATTGTGGGTAGAAGGCCAATCACAAACGTGATTAGGACCAATCACAAACGTGATTGTGAATGAAATCAACCACCACATTTGGCCAGAAATTTAGTCACGTTCGTGATTGAGGACAGTCACGTTTGTGACTAGTTGCCAACACTTCCCACTTGCGGTCAGAAGGCCAGTCACGATCGTGACTAGGATCAGTCACGTTCGTGACTGGTTGCAACACCTTCACTTGTAATCAGAAGGCCAGTCACGATCATGACTGGGGTCAGTCACGTTCGTGGCTGGTCTCCTGTCACCTGTACTTAGCCTAACCTGCTTCACTTTTTCAACACATCATTCCTCAAACATGCAAGCCATTAAATCTTGGCTAAAAATCACCATTTCACAAGCAATTACTCAACATTACAAGTTTAATTTTTCACCCAACTATTATGCATCATATGTTACGATGAATCGAAATTAATCATGTTGACGCTACAAGCATACATAACATCATTTTAGCTTCTAAACATATCAAGCATGAACATATACACATTACACAATCCATTCCATTTGCACAACCTTTTTCCATATCCATAATCGCAAGTGCATAATAGTTTACACCTTTGGTTCATCAAGACGTCTCACAGCAATTCCATTGGTTATCATAATTAAGCATCTTGTATGCACATAATGAATGATTATGCATGTTATCTAATGCATTTCCTATTATGATCCCATGACCCCATTTACTCTTTTTCTAATTGATACCCTAGTGCCCCACTTCGGCATTTGCGAACGAGCCCGTCGGCCAGGAGTATCGGTTATAAAAATATTGGATCCATATTTATTGCACACTTATGCGCCCATTTATTTGGCACACTCGTACACACCTATGCGTCTCGAGTTTTCCACTTATGCCCGGAGTAGCATTGGTTATATACTACTCTCAACTTTGCTCCCCTAGGAGCCCATAACTACTCGCCCATGTATGCTCACCTATGAGCCCTTTTTATTTCAATTATCTTGCTCCCTACGAGCCCTCAATGCATGTATGATATATGTGCACAACCTATGCCACCAAGAACATGCATTTCCTAACTCAATCAGGCCATGTTTTACACTCGATTGTTGAGTTCAAATATCAACAAATTTCAACACATTCCAACAGTCCATTGTACATAACAGTTCAACTTAATTACAATATCCACCAGCTAATTTATTCACGCACAACAACCAACTCAATCGTCAATCATTCACATCCCAACTAGCATGGTCATATACACTCATTTCACATAACCACTCATACATGTAACCAATCATACAAGCACCTCAATGTTACATTAAAGCTCACACAACGTCATTCATATTCAACACAAAACAAAACATTCTATAAAGGATTCAATCCAACACATTTATCATCCAATCAAGCAATTCAATTTCAAACCAAAATCAATTCAACATACAACCACATACAAGTATAGGAACATTGTGCTCGTGTTACTTACCTTTCAAGCACTCCTAGCCGTTGGCTTAGGAACTTCACTCGCTCTGATTCGTGTTTTCTATCATTGAAATTATAATTCCACATCAACTTAATGTTCGTATAATTATATAAGATAAATGAACAATGACTAAATGTATGTAGGTTATATTTGGTTTATCCCTTTTCTTACACTACCTCCTCATTAATCCACAACCTCAACTACCACATTAATTCCTCTTTTTCCCAACCATCATTAATGCTCTAACAAGTTCACCTAAGTACATATTAATCCTTACCTTCCAACACACTCTCTATACCTCTTAGCTTACATTTTTCCTCTTTCGATACAATCACCTAACTAAGCCTCCAACTCACCCACACTACAACACCCACTCATTTTGACACTTAAAACACTTCCAATAGATGTTATTTAAGCTTGCCCAAATGGCGAACACACGAGGAAACCCACTTTCGCCAAACACCACTCGTCACTTGCAGGGGCGTCCCCTTTTCTCAGCAATTTCAGTAACTAATTCATAATTTTAACATCAACATAAGTGCTAATGGATAGTAGAGGGTTACAGCTTTCCAACAAGCCCTTATTCGTCCAATTTGGAGCTAAATTGAAGGAGTTAGGGCATTTGGGACTTAGGGTTCCCAAGAAAAATGGAAATGGAAAGAGGAATTGAGGTTCTTACCTTGATTTCGAGTCAAGAACAGTTTGAAAACTCCCTAGCTTCAGATTTTTGATAAGACTTGATGGTGGGTGGAAGGTTTCACTAAGAAAGGCAAAAGAAGAAGAAGCATGGCGTGGAGAGTGAGGGAGGAAGAGAGAGACGTGTGAATGGGGAGGGAGAGGAGGGAAAAATGATTTTTTTAGGGTTTGGTTTTGTGTCTTTGGTTAGTGGTTGGGCTTAATCTATTATTCAATGTAAAAATTACCATTTGTATCCACTTTGTTGAAACTCTTTTGGATTTGGATAAATTTGGGCCAAACTATCCAAAAATACCCACAAACCCTAATGAATATTCAGTTATAGCCAAATCTTTTACATTGTTCAAAATTTTAAAAAAACTGACAGTGATTTGACCAATTACAGCGCACGTCATTTCCTCCCACGCCTCATTTCCTTCCTGCCAGTTTCATCCCTCATTCTTCTTACTCTCTCAAAACACTTTCTCTCTCTCGTTCTTGGACTCAAAAAGAAAGAAATCAAAACACTTTCTCTCTCACTTTCTTGGACTCAAAACGAGTGTCGATCAAATGGCACCAACCAAAGCACAACTGAAACGCAAACGGGACGAGACCAAGATTAAGGTAACTGGTGTTCTTCGTTTTTATTTTGGGTGACTGTTGTTCTTCGTTTTTATTTTGGGTGTTTCTTTCGGTTTTAGGGTTTCTTTTGTTTTGAGGTTCTGTTGATTTAGAGTTTAGGGTTTGTTTTGGGAAAGGTTATAACGTTTTAAAACACTATCAAACGTCATGTATCGTTGAGTACCGTAGTATAACACTTAAGTTCTCTTACATCGTTGAGTTGCGTTGTGTAATCGCCCTGCTTTCTGACTTGATTTTTTCTGAAGTTGTGTTATTCGAAATGTTTGCTGAAGTTCTCTTACATTTTGTAATGTTTGATATAAAACGTTATATCAGGTTATATAACATTATCTGACATGTTTTTTTGCTGAAGGTGTGGTTTCGACATATGATATAACATTTAGTAATGTATGATGTGAAACGTTGTATAATGTGGTATAACGTTATATAACGTTGTATAACTCTTTCCCCATAAATCTACATCGATTATAATATGTGGCATTATGTATTGATTACCGGTTGATTCATTTATTGTTGTAAGTACTTGACAATTAGTTTTCTTTTTTACGTTGGGTCAGGGTTTCATCATCCCTCTGGCGAAACAAAATTTCCATGGAAAGATTATTGGGCATTACAAAAAGGATGTTCTGCTTTTTTTGAAAAGAGTGCTGAACCCCAAACAGTTCGAGATGTGCCGCGATACATGTTTTGGACATTTCTTGGACATGGACGAAACTATGGTGCTTCAGCCACAACTAGTTCATGGACTGTTGTTGAGGGAACTTGATACCGACAATTCTGAAGCATTATATTTCAAGGTGGGGGAAGCCGTACTAAGGTTTTGTCTTGATGAGTTCGCCGAGGTTAGTGGTCTCGCTTCTTCCGAAGGTGACCGTACTGG
>CANYCX010478500.1:0-17661 GCA_948193385.1 Breynia disticha f. nivosa
AGATTTGGGGCCGAATCGAGTCATAGGAACGCGAGGTAAGTGCTTTTGTGTCACCTACTTGATATGTTTGAATTGTTAATGGTTGATTGTTGTTTGTGTGATGCTTCTTAATGTAAGATTAAAATGAATTGGCAATTTGTAACCATATAAGTGTAGGCTATGTGTAAAACGGCTTACTAACGAGATGAGTTTATTACAAAATGGTGAGAAATGTTGAAATATGGTACCTTGTTGGTTAAACTATAGTAAATGTGATTGAATGTGTGTAGGAAACAACAAACGGAACTCGAATCGAAGATTTGGGGCCGAATCGAGTTGTGGGAACGCGAGGTAAGTGCTTTTGTGTCACTTACTTGATATGTTTGAATTGTTAATGGTTGATTGTTGTTTGTGTGATGCTTCTTGATGTAAGATTAAAATGAATTGGCAATTTGTAACCATATAAGTGTAGGCTATGTGTAAAACGGCTTACTAACGAGATGAGTTTATTACAAATTGAATGAATGAGCATTGTTGGTTGTGTGGAATGTGTTATAATTCCTTAGAAGTGTGTAATGTGATGTGTGATATGTTATGGTTGTCATTTGGTTGAGCGACCATACTAATGAATGTCTTTCTTTGGTGATGCAAATGATAATGCGTCATTGTTAAATTGCGGGATAATATATATTTATAGTTGAGTGGCATTTGATGCGCTTTATATTGTGACAAATGAAAACTAGAATGATGTTGAACGATGGTTTGTGATTGTATGTTTCTTTATGGACAAGTGGTATGATCATAAGTATGAAGCTTATGTTAAGATTCGTACGGTATGAATGCATATGTATTGTGATTAAAATGTTACATGAACTATGAAGGTTGGTTGCAAAATGATATGTGATGAATGTTTAGCAACAAGTTGGCATTTGTTAATGGTTTAGCAAATTGTTTGTGAGCATACATATGCACATTATGATTGTTCCTTATTGATTAATGATGAACTCTCTGTGAGTTACAACGCATATGTTGATTTTGCCGAGTTTGACTATATTGAGCATGTTAGCTCGTGTTGTGATAAGAATGAATTTGTGAAACATTTATATCCATATGTTTATGGAGATTTGAGATGAAATGCATTGATTTGCATTTATACATATTATATTGTGGTTGCATGGGCATGTGTTTGTTCATGCATCGAAAAAAGGAGCATATGGCTCACATTTGATAAAATGGGGGATTAGCCCAATGTTGAGAACACAAGAGCTTGACTCTTAGTGTTATGTTTATACCAAGTGAGAGCTCAATGCCGGGCAAGGCCCGATGGATTGTGATCATATGAGGGATTAGCCCGATTGTGAGAAAAATGGAGGATTAGCCCAGGTGTGACTTAATTATGGGCTAGTCCCGATGATTTGATGTTGAACAAGAGATCGATGACTTTATGTCGAGCTAGACCTAATGATTTTAGACCCCAGGGTATACATGTGTGTGGACAATGCATTAGCATTGCACGAGCATCCATTATGCATACATTTTTTGAATGGTATAGAATTTGAATGCGTATGAGTTTGGCTATGAGATAAGTATGATTTGTGATTTGGTGATTTGGACTCTTATATGAGTTATGAATGAATTGTACGGATGGAAATAATCTTGTATGGTTATAGGTGATAATGGCCGAGTTGTATGTTATGTTGGATCGGTATTATGTGCAATGGGTTAATGATATAAGAATGTGCGTATAGTGATTTAATGTGAAAATCTTATGGTTTAATGGTTGTTATACATTGAGTTTTTGTTTTTGAGATGAGTTATGTGAATTGTATGTGAATGTGTTATGGTTGAAAGAGAGCGTGGACGTGCGATTATGTAAGCAAGGTATGTTTTGTGGTTTGTTTTGAGAAAATTGCGTACGAATGATTGAAAATGAAAATGGTGAGGAAATGATAAATGCACATTATTTATGGTTGATTATGTTGTGTTTATCCTTGAATAATGAATAAAAACTTAGTGGCTTAATGTTGTGTTAAATGGTATGGTAAAATTGGGACATAGAGGATATAGAAAAGCATGAGTGCCTGAATTTATAAGTGTGAACCATAGAAGGTTGAAAAATGAATAAGTTGATATAATTTGGTTGATTTGATCATGATAAAGGTTATAAATCCAATGTTAATGGAAAGTTGATATGTTTAAGTGCTTAAAATAATGATTTGATATGCTAAGTAAAGAGTAAAGTGTGTATGTATGATATACAATTTGGATTATGGGTAGAATGCTGCTGAAGGGTGATCAACCCATGTTATTGTGTAAATAATGTACGTTAATACCATTAAACCAATGTTAATAAGGTGTTAACCTACGTTATTCATGCCCTGGACAAGTACAGATGAATAACATACGTTAATGACGATAAACCTATGTTAATTTAGTGCAGAAACCCTATTTTGGCTCGAATAACATTCTAATGACTATTTAAAGTACCCTAATGATTTAAAATGGGTTTCTTAGTGAATAAACACCTAAAAGGAAATGTATAAACACATGTATGATTGTTGTGGTATGGCTTTAAGGCGCCATTAGAGAGGATAGGCTAGAATGGTTGAGGACTCCCCTACACCCCAGCATGTAGCGACATTGAGGGACAACCTTACTGAGTATTTAAAAATACTCACCTGTGTTTTATTGGATTCTACGCAGAGTGATATGTACCAGAGATGAGACAACGTGATCGGCGAGGCTAGCAATGCGATACTGAAGGTCGAGCTCCTTATTGTTTTTGGTTATGTCTGTTTATGTGCCTGTACATTTATGATGATTTATGAGATTTCAAACATGGCATGTAAAGCTATTTTCCATTGCTTCCACATCTTTCGACCCTTGATTTATGTATGGTTAACTATGATTTCTATTAAATGATTTGCAAAACTTTATTCCAAGGGATTTCCTTCTCATACTTAATTGGTTTAAAAGAAAAAAATAGTGCTAAATTCTGCATTTATTTAAAAATGAACTTTACGAAAATTGGCGTCATAGTGATTGATCTGAATCAACCTAAGTTAGAGGTTCGACATGTGGAGATAGTTTGTGGTATCCTAAGGTATTTCCTAACAATTTACTAGGATTGCCACCAAACGAGAAGCTGACTTCAGGATTGAGACTATTCCTGGAGTAGCTCCAACAACTATTGCACTGTAAAGGATGGAAACTGTTGAGTTACAGGAGTTGAAACAACAACTGAAGCAGTTATTAGAAAAATATTTTATACGACCCAGTGTATCACCTTGAGGAGCACTTGTGTTGTTTGTGCGAAAGAAAGAAGGTAGTATGCGATTGTGTATCAACTATCGTCAGCTAAACAAGGTGACAGTGAAAAAAAGTATGCATTACCACAGATAGATGATTTGATTGATCAAGTGCTAGGAGCTATAATGTTCTCTAAAATTGACTTGAGGTCAGGATATTGGCAACTGAGAGTTGAGGATAGATTGATTGAGAAGACAACTTTCAGGAGTCGATACAGGCATTTCGAGTTTACTGTGTTGACATTCAAGTTGACGAATGCACTAGCTGTGTTTATGACACTAATGAATAAGGTATTTCAACCTTATTAAGATTAGTTTGTGGTTGCGTTCATTGATGATGTTCTTGTGTATTCGAGAGATAGAGACGAGCATCAGAGACACTTCCATATTGTGTTAGATTTGCTGAAAGAAAAAAGTTGTATGTTAAATTTAGTAAATGCGAGTTCTGGATATTCGAGGTTATCTTACTAGGACACGTGATCTCAGTAGAAGGAGTGAAACTTGATCCTAATAAGATAAAAGCAGTTCAGGTGTAGGAAGCTCCTAAAAATGTGTCTGAGGTACAGAGTTGTTTGGGGTTTATCTAGTTATTATTGCAGATTTATCAATCATTTTTCGAGGATAGCTAGACCTATGACATCTTTATTGAGGAAGAATACTCTGTTTGTTTGGAATGACAAATGCAAAGAATGTTTTCACGAGTTAAAGAAGAGGTTAGTTAAAGATCCAGTTCTGATGTTACCTAGTTAGGGAGGCATATTTGTTGTATATGCAGATGCTTCTGGATCTGGGTTAGGTGGAGTATTGATGCAGCATGGTAGAGTTTACTTCACGACAGTTAAGACCGCATGAGACTAACTACCCGATACACGATCTGGAGTTATCTGCGATCATTCATGCTTTGAAGGTTTGATGTCATTACTTATACGGGGAGAATTTTCAGATATTCACTAATCATAAGAGTCTCAAGAATGTTATGACACAATGAGAGCTGAACCTTCTACAAAGGCGATGGATAAGGTTGTTAAAAGATTACGACTACACGATTGAATATCATCTTATAAAGGAAAATGTAGTTGTTGATCCCTTGAGCAGGAGAGAAAAAGGGGATGATGATTCAGTTACTTATAGAGCAGAGTCTCCCTTTTCCTTGCGAGAGTTGCGGGTGCAGTTGGATTTGATTGAGGATCAGATGCTAGCCAACATTAGAGTTTGACCTCAGATGCGAGAGTTAATTGCTGAGCATCAAAAAGAAGATGTTTATCTGATGGAAATTAAAAAGAAATTTGAGCAAGGAAAGGTACCTACTTTACATCGAATTGATGATAATGGTGTATTGTATTATCGGGATAGACTGTGTGTTTCAGATATAATTGAAGAATGACTTGATGGTTGAGGCACATTCTTCACCATTATCAGTTCATCCTGGTAGTAATAAGATGTAAGGGGATATGAGAGAGTTGTACTGGTGGGTACATATGAAGAGGAATATAGTTGATTTTTTTGCGAGATGTCTTCCCTATCAATAGATTAACACAGAACATCAAGCACCAACCGAGAAACTCATACCACTTGAGATTCTAGAGTGGAAGTGGGAGAAAATCACCATGGATTTTATTGTCGATTTACTAAGGACGTTTCAACGTCATGATGCAATCTAGGTGATTGTTGACAGACTGATGAAATCGGCTCATTTCCTAGCTATCCGATAGGAGAACACATTGGATAGGCTTGATGGTTTATCTGTTGTCAAGATTGTCAGGTTACATGGTGTTCTCATTTCTATTGTGTCTGATTGTGATCAGAGGTTTACATCGTGATTCTGGCAGAGTTTACAGGATGTGATGGGTGCTTGTTTGAGGTTTAGTACGGTTTTTCATCCAAAGACTGATGCTCAGTCGGAGAGGACTATTCAGACAGTTGAGGATATGCTGAGAGCATGTATTCTGGAGTTTAGAGGTAATTGGGATGATCATTTACATTTAGTTGAATTTTCATACAATAATAGCTATCATTCTAGTATCAAGATGGAACCTTATAAGGCATTATACAGGAGACTCTGCACGAGTCCAGTTTACTGGGATGTGGAGGGTTTACAACAGATTGAGGGACCAGAGTTAGTTCAACAAACCCTGGATAAAGTGATGTTGTGAAAAGATGTATGCAAGCAGCTCAGGATCATCAGAAGAACTATTACGACCGACATCATCGAGAGATAGAGTATGCATTCAGTGATAGAGTTTTCATGTGAGTTTCACCTTGGAGAGGTGTTATTCGATTTGGAAAACATGGAAAGTTGAGTCCTACGTATATAAAACCGTACGAGATTACTGAGAGAGTGAGACCACTGGCATAAACTAGCAGAGTTGTCCCAATTACATGATGTATACTTTGTTTCTATGTTGAGACAGTACTGATCTGATCCTAGCCACGTATTGAGTGCTCTAGAGTTAGAAATATCTAAGGAGCTGACTTATAAGGAGGAGCCTATTGAGATATTAAACCGACAGGAGAGGCAATTACAGAATCGCGAGATTCTGATGGTTTTGATGAAGTGGAGTTTTCATTCACCAAAGGAAGCGACTTGGTAAGTTGAGTAAGATATGAGGCGATATTGTCCATATCTGTTTCTAGACTCTACATAAGGGCATTGAGGTATGTTTTGATTCTGGACATGATTTTGATATTGAATGTTAAGAATATTTGCTTTGATTGACGACCTAATTGGTTTTACTTCGAATTTCATTTGGTTTAAATTTTGAAGAAAATTTTCTAAGAAGGAGAGAATTGTGACATCCTGGAATTTATATTATAAAAATATTGAATGAAAATAGGATGTTTCGTATTGAAATGAGGAAAACTAAATGCTTAAATATAGGTATATGAAGGTTGATTGAATATGAAATAACCAAGGAAAAGGAGGAATGCTGGAAACTAGCAAAGTACACGTTGTGTTAGGCAAGTAATCATAGTGGCCATGACCACACATACTTTGCTATGCACCACACGTTCTTCACGGATTCTAGTAAAAAAGTATAACTTTGCTCGATTCAACCTACATTCAAAAACTTTCATTTAACCTTCAGAGAAAAACTGCAGAGAGGAGCTGAGAAGGAAGTAAGAGACCTTGTTTTTGAGTGAAGGAAAGGAATTAAGAAGAGAGAACACAAATTCTAGTAAGAATATAAGTCATTAAGGTAAGGTTGATAATAGATTTACAAAAAGGTTATGAAGAGTATGCTGAATTTGATGATTTAGTATGTTTGAATTGGAATTGATGCTGGAAATCCCTGTGATTATGTGTTAAAGATTTGAATAACACTTTCTATATGGTTTATGATATCTAAATCATGGTAAGAATGGATTTTAAGATAGATGGTTCATGAAGGAAGTTGTTGGGAATGTTGACATATGGATGATCTTTTGTTGATTGTTGATAATTATATGATTTTGTATATGGAAATCATAAGTTAGATGAAATTAAAGGAATTGGTTCTTAAGGAGAGGTTATTTTGAAGTTAAGGTTTAGGGTTAAGGTGATGTTAGTGATTCTAAGTGTAGAATCAATATACATATGATTTATTAACATCATTTGTGCAATTGATTTTGTTTAGGAGAATCTATATGTATTTTTGGATCGAGATTGGGTCGGCATTGGTATTGTAAAAACTCGTCAAATAGTCGAGGTAAGTGTTCTTACACTTACAAAATTGATTTGTAAGATTATTCATAAATATATGTAAATGTATTTGGCCTATAATGCTGTGATTTGAGGATTGCTGGATTTAGATGAATCAAGTTGAAAATGAAATGTTTTCTTGTTGTATGGATTCATTGATATGAATGAATGATGCTATGTTTTTTACTATATGTCTAGTTGACATATGATTGATTTATAGTTGTTATCATATTAATAATAAACATATGTTTGCTTATTGATTATGAAATGCGTTAAATTGCTTATTGAGCATGATATTGTTATTGGAAATGATGATGATGAATGGATTCTTCTTGTTCTTATTATGATCTTATATTATCTATATTGAGTTGATTTGGTATGCTTATTTGGCTTTATGCCTTACTTGGTAATATGTTTATGTTAAAAGCATGTGTTGCTTTATTGTTGAGCATACTTGACTGAGTTTGAGATATATGAATGCATTGTACATTCGTTGTGTTGCATTTATTGTGAGACACTGAGATTGATATCCTAGACTGAGCCTGAGGATTATTCTGAGAGAGATCTCGATGCCAGTCTAGGATCGATGATATTCCGAGCTGGGCTCGATGCCTACTGGGTACAATGTCGGTCTAGGACCGAGGGAGAAATGAAAAGAAAAAAAAGAAAAGAGAGCAATACCCCGAGGCATATTCCATGTGATTGCATTGTCATTCATATGCACATATCTGATTAGCATTCATATTAGAATGTGTGACTATTGCTTTCTGAGATATGAATGCTGGAATGATTGAATATAAGATATATGATTGGAGATATGAAATTATATAAATGATTATGATCTTTATACATGTGTTATTGTTGCATATAATATGTTGAGATACATATTATGTTCTTATGTTAAACAAGTGTAAATGGTTGAGTATGTATGATTGTATAGCACAATTTGTGCTAGAGGAAGATCAGATCATCAACTGTCCTTATACTAAGATACTAATTTTCCCCATGCTCATTTTCAAAGAGAATATATGAATCAATGATGTTGTGTAAGATAATGAGTATTGAGAAATACTCACCATTTAATGAATGTTTAAATGATGCACAGGACGCAGATAGCTGCCACTGGACTAGAGCTGTTGTGATTTTACTCCAGAGCGATATTGTCAGAGGTCGAGCTCCATACTTTGTGTCCTTCCATTTTTTATGTTGTACATTTTGCATATTTTTGTAAATGTTCATATTTTGGGGTTTGATACAATTTCAAACCTAAACATTTAGAAATTTAAATTTATTTATACTTAAATAATTACATCCAAAGGGAAAAAGATAAATATATCGAGTTTTCGACAAAAAATGACAGGATTGGATATTATATGAAATTTAATTCAGATTTTGGAGACTACGCACAGTCGGGTGGAAGTATGCATAGTGGGCACAACCACGCATAGTTCGTCCCGACCACACGTACTTTTCTCGTATATCGAATAAACCTACCTTTCCAACCCCAAATTCAGGATGAACAAAACACAAAAGCCCTGACCACCTCAACCCCTTTCATCCATGTTTTCTAACATTTTTACCCACAAGGAAGCTTCTTAATTTTGTTTATTAAGTTATGTTTGTAATCATTTTTATGACATATAAGATGAATTGGAAATTTGATTAGATAAGGAGTAGTAATAGAATGAATGGATGATGATTAAAGGAGGAAAAAGAAAAAGAGTGGGGACGATAAATTGAAATTTATGGGAGTAAGAAGAAAGAAAAACATGGATTAGGTTTTATGGGAAACCTATGAAGGTAAGGACAATTTGATTTGAATAAACCTACTTGTTGGTTGAATGTTATTGGAATGATTTGAATGTTGTGGCTAAATGTGTTTAATGCAGTTGTATATGGTGCTGAATGCAATTGGTAAGAATGACTATACAATGAATAATTGTATAGTGTTATTGTTTTATTGATAATGAAACATCCTAAATTTATTTTCTATTTAATCATATTTTTACTGTTCATTTAATGATAAATATGTGAATAATTTAAAACTTTTTTGTATTTGCATATAAGAGTATACAGCCTAGCTTGTAGCTCTATTTATAACATGGCTTGTGTTAGTGTAAAACGTCCCATGAGCACAGCCTCGTATTATACTTCCATGTTCCTGTTCATCTGCAATACAAAACTCATGTTTTTTTAGCATGGTTTGTATGCATCTGCTATATTCCTATATATCAACCTAATATCAACCTAGAATAATTCACATCTGAATATAACAGTCGTATCATAATTTCATACAATCATATCATCATATAACAAAATATCATACAAATGTCTATCTATATACATCTATATATAACTATATAAAAATCTAGCTGTAGAGTGAGGAAGTGCTAAGTAACGGTAGCTGTCCCATTAGCTAGATTATCTTCAATAAACTTTTATTCATTACCTGTTCATGAAACAAAATATACAATCACGGTTGGTGAGTTACAGGCTTAGTGAGTAATCATCTATAATTAGTTATCATTTTGCAATCTTATCGAGACCATTAACTGAGGTCTAATTTATTACGTTTTATTCTATGTTCATTTTAGATTTACTGTATTCATATTATGTATTATTTTCTTATTCTTGTATTAGATTATCTGATTCATTCACTTATTACTCATTTATATTCGTTTCATATTCACTACGATCATAATTCATAATTATAATTGTGGTTGTAAAATAAAATCTTTCATATAGAACTGTCATACATTTTATGCAATCTACGACTGCCAACATTTTATCTATAACATTTGTGCTGTTTTTCTGTAATTTCTTTCTCTATGATAATGTACTTCCTCTACAATAATTTGCTTCCTCCAGAATAATATGCTTCCTCAATAGTATGATCGATCATATAATCACTAATCAGTCTCCACCATATCTTTCCCCACCATATCAATCACCACCAGTATCATATAATTAATATCATGCATATAATCGATAGTAATCTCTCATATGTCTATGCTAAATCGTATTCAAAATCGTTCATGTATCTATTCATATTTCATTTCAATTAATTTTACTCATATTTTTGTTTATTTCCATTCATATCATTCATATTGATGCTTATTTCAATTCATATTCCATAATCTTATTCTCATCTCATTTCATATATCAAGATGATTACTCAATCGCATATCTTTATATAATCATATTTAAAATCATTAATCATATGAATTCATGATAGATCATGTAATTTATTAACATATCTAATCCTTTTATGTTCCCTTTCAAATGTATATCTTATTTTTCTTTTGGATGATTGTCCATACTATATTATTTCTAATTTTTTTTCTTGAAAGATTATATGTATTTGTTTATAATTTTACAATTTTAATATGACTTTTTCTCATATTAATCATGACTACTTTCTTTTTATCTTAATAGGATTTCACCTATGGCTATACTATTTTTATCACAAACATTTCAATCGTCCATATGCATATGATTCCAATTTCTATGTGAAACTAAATTTATCTTATCTGTGATTTACATGAATGCATCATTCAAACTCAATCATAAATCAAATATCACATCAAAACACTTCGACTATTGGCCTCGTGGCATACATACAATCCCTGCATGCCACATCAATAATTTTTCACACTCTAGCAATTCAACAGTTTATAGAAATCTATATTAACTAATATTCATTTACAATCATCATGGCATATCCTTTTAATTATTTTTCCATTAAGTGATCACACACCTAACTGTATTTAAATGTGACTCTGGATTACTCACCTGTATTTTTGTGTTTTCCTAAGCTCCTCCAAAATCCAACCCTGGCCTTATCATCCAATAAAATCATCCTATAAGCATGAATAAATTTTCTATGATTCAACACCATATTCAACATTAGCTCCTAATTGCATATGAATATAAATTTTAAAAACTATACAAATAATAATTTGGTAATAAATCTTACCATTATACCTTTGTGCTCATTTATATCATATCTCATACGATTGGTGCTCTCCTTTTTCCTATTAATCTATCTGTCTCTTTGTTTCACTCTCTCCCGAAACTCTCTTCTCTCAATCGCTTTTCAAATCTCTCTCAACTCATTTTCCTCTACTTTAGTTCTGAACCTTTTATCTACTTCTTTTCTTTTAAAAACAAAAATACACACACCTCCAGCTTCAATTTTCAACAAAATCCAAAATCTGCCAAATTTTTAAGAAATATACATTGTGGGAAAAGAGTACACATTGTAGAGCCTACAACGCATACTATTTTCACTAATTAAATGGTACTACAGGTGGTGGTATTGAACTACAAGTGCTAGTGCCCACCCCTTGTAGTTTACTACCACTCCTTATACTTACTTTTCTTCTATAACTTTATTCTTTTATATATACTTGAAATTAACCTTATATCAACTCATAATAAACCTCTTATTTTCTTTAATTGATCAATTAAATAATTAGTTTCATTAATTATTTTAATTATCTTATTAATCATAGGATTTAAAAATGGAAATGTTATAGATAATTGATGTTGTTAGTGGTTGTGTTGATGGAATTATGCATTCAGAATTTTGTTTGAAGAGATTACAATTGTTGATGAGACTTTTTAAATGCATATTTGTGAATATGGTTGATTGATGAATGATAATTGTATGATAATGGGGTTGTGGTTTGTTTAAAATTGGGGAATCAGATTGTTTGTCATGATTTAAAAATACAACATGAAGCCTAATTCGTAATATGAATGGTTGCATGTGTGCATGTGTAATGCCCCAAAATTTCGATTTAATTTAAAATCTAGAATAAATATATGGAAAATTTAGGATAATTTTTTTGCGTTTAGAATTTAAGAAAATAAGAATCAGGATTAGTTGAATCGAGCGGGGAAGAGGGTTTTAAAATAACTATCCAAAAGGGCATAATCGTCCAAACCAATTGACCTTAAATATTAACTCTTCTTCTTTTCTCCTCCATCACCACACATACAACTAATATCTCTTCCATATTTGCTCTCCACCACTAAAATTTCTCTCTCTACGTGCCAACCTACATAGAATCTTGAATAAAGGAGGTTCCAAAGCTTGATTTAGAGCTAAATCAAAGTAGTGTTAATCCAATTTTTTCTATTCCCGTTTTTGCCATGAACCCTAGTTTTCCGACCGTAAAACTCTTTTGTTTGAGCTCTGATTTGAGCAAATGATAGCTCGTTGGAAGCTTATCATGTATACTACCTAGTATTAACTTTCTATTGTGTTAAATCATCGTTTAGGGGCTCGAAATCGTTGATTTAAAGAGGACTCTGAAAAGTGACGAATTTCACTTTTTTGTGACCCGAGTTTTTCTGTGTTTTGTTGCATGGGTAAGCTTCCTTGGATTTCATTGATAGTGTTTTGCATGTCAATTTAATTGGGTGTTATATGGTGAGGGAGATAGAAATAAGGGAAGAAATATGGTTAATGATTTTGAAGGGGAAAGTAGGGAGTAAGATGTTAAGTATATGATGGAGTGTGTGGATCATAAAATTGTACCTAAACAAATTTGTGGAAAGAATTAATGAGGGTTGGTAGAAAGAATTAAATGTAATGGTTAACGAAGTATACTAGGTAATGATGCAATTATGAAAGGAGAGAAAGGTAAGGGCAAATAAAGGGAAGTAATCATGCATATCGTGGAGCATTCTTTCTATTTGATATGATTTCATGAATGTTTGATTAATCTGAGATTATGATATTGCTAATAAGAAACTTGAATCGCGGTGAGGACGGCTCACAACCAAGTCATTAGATGTTTTGCTAAGGTAAGCAACACAAGCACAACCTATCCTTTCTCTTGTATGCTAGAATGTGAATTGGTGGTTTGGTTGATATTTAGTATGTTGAGTATATATTGTACTTGTATGATTGGTTCATTGTATGAGTAGCTATGTTTGTTTGATAAGAATATGTGGATTTTTTGAACGATGAATGAGTGTGTATCTTTCTTATGATTAAATGCAATTGATGAGGTTAGGGTGCTAAGAATGTTTTTGATATTCTGGAAAATAATTTGATTTTCTTATGTGTTGCATAAGAATAAGAAAATGGTAGAATGAGATGGGTTTATGAGTGTGTGGTCATATGTTTATGTTTATGTGATTGATGGAACATGTGTGTTAGTATGATCTTATATGATCCTGCATGAGCTTGTAAGCCTTATAACGAAATGATGGGATTGTAATGGGAAAATGTTAATGTTGACATAAGAATGTGGGTTGCTTGATTTGGTATAACCATGGTGAATATATGTCTTACTGATAAGAGTTGAATTGTGGGTAAATATATATACATTCATGTACATGTATGGATGTTCCTTTTCGCTATGTTGATGGACTCTTGTGAGTCATAATTAATTGATGATGACCATGATACTTATATTGTTATGCTCAGTTAATTATTGATGTGGTTGCGATTGTTGATGGTTAAAGGATGAGTACATTTGATCATAAAGCATAGTATGATCGAATTGTTATGCATGATTTGAGTTGCATGGTTTATGCACTTAGCATTGATGCATTTGGGCTCATGGGGAGCGTATTTAATAAAATAAAAGGGCACTTAGTGTGAATGACGAGGGAGTGGTTAAGGCACTTAGTGTGCATGACGGGTAGTATATAACAAATGCTACACGGAGGCACAATTGTAAAATGCTTGGTGCATAGACGTGTGTACGAGTGTGTCAACATTTATGGGCACTTAGTGTGCAAACTATGGGCACTTAGTGCGCAAGATTATTATGGATCCATATTTATAACCACATACTCCTGGCCGATAAGGCTCATTTGCAAACGTCAATTTTATGGCCAAGTAAGAGCGTAAATTTAAAACTAAATGGGATCCGAGGTGATCATGCTTAGTAATGCATTATATGACATGCATTCACATTTATCATATCGCATATGATGTGTCTTTATGAACTTATGATATGACTCTGCTTATGTGATCATGAAATGATTATGCGATTATTGAGTGTGCTTATTATAAGTTTTGGTATGGACTACAATTAGTGTTTGACTAAATTAATTACAATGATCCCAAGTGTATGAATGTTATGAGCTTAGTGTGTGACGGATGAGTTTATGTTGAGAGTGTAATGGTGTGTGTATGTTTGTTATGTGTTTAACATGTTGTTTAAGAGTGAGCCCATTTATGTTTCTAATGGAAGTTTGTGAATGCTCTTTGAATCATATTGAACGATGTAGGGAATATCATGGATTAATTTGATAGGTTTCCATGTTATATGATTTGGTTGTGTTGGTTATATGTTCTATAACTTGGTTATATTTGATTATATGTTATATGATTTGGTTATGTGTGAATATATGTTGAAAACTTTTGAGTTGTTACGGGAAATGTTGGAGATAGGTGAAATGCTGAAAATTTGGCTAACTATGGGAACAGAGCACCAGTCACGAACATGAATAATCTCAATCACGATCGTGACTGGCTTGCTGAACATCAATTGTGAGAGTTTTTAACCAATCACAGACGTGACTTACCTCAGTCACGATCGTGATTGGTTTTCAGTTAAGGTTTTAACGGTTTTGCAAGGTTTTGTTAGGGTTTTGACAAGCCATGATTGTAATGCCCCAAAAATTAGCCCATTTAACTTGAGGATAATAATTATGAATAAGAGTGGAACATGTGAATGCACGTTGTTTGATTCCTCGGATGTGCCGAGAAAGTTGTGTAAATTATGGTTGAAACCAAAGTGATGAATGCCCATATCCTTGAATGAAAATGTGAATGATGAAATAATGTATAACTGGTGGAGAGTGGAAGATTTTAAAGTTATGTAAAGGCTTCGAAAGTTAGATGATGCATCCTAGTGTGCATTGTTGGTAAATGAGTGGAACGACACTAAAATGAGATGATGAATTGAGTGTGTTATGGGATTGTGTCTAGAGGTTAAATAAGGCTTAATTCAATGTTAATTGATGTTAATTAAGTTGATATAATTTTTATTTTAAGTTATAAGCATGCATGTATAAGTATACGCATGTTAGCAATCAAAGGAGGCCGGAAAATCCTAAGTAAAGTTGTTGGCATGCAATTAACGTATGTTTATTGCTATTAACCTACGTTAATAAGGATTAACATATCCTAATTATTGAAACAAACATACTTTATTCATAGTCTGTTTCTAGACATCTGCATTTTGTTGGCATACGTTAATTTCAAAATAAACATACGTTATTGGGGGTCTGAACATGTCATTAAATGTCCGAAAACATTCCAAACCGAGCCAAAAACATACCACAACCTTTCAAACACTCTCCCAACAACCCTCCACCATTCCTAAGTCTTTCCTAACATCAAAATTACCAATAAGCATCACAACAATAGCAAATTAATCGCGATTCTACCCTTGCCGATCGATCCCTCTTAACTCTAACAAAGGCAAAATGAGAAGAGGTAAGAATCCTTGATTCATGACTGAAATGTGGTTGAAAATATGTGCTTTTTTAGGGTATTGATGGGCTTTCAATGTAGTTTAAGATTCTATAAACCATTTATCCAAAAACATAGCATTTCATGAGATTTAAGGAAATAAGGTTTATGGAGAAATTTTGGGATTTGGGAGAAATTGTTAGATAAATGGAAAAATAAGTATAGAATGCTAATTATCATAGTAAATGTGTTATAATGTGTGTAGGAAACAACAAACGGAACCCAAGTTGGAGATTTTTTACCGAATCGAGTTGCGGGAGCGCAAGGTAAGTGCTTTTATGCTACTTACTTGTTATGATTGAATTGTTATGGGTTAATTCTTGTATGAATGATGTTCTTAATGAAAGATGAAAATAAATTGAGGCTTGATAAGTATGAAAATGCATGTTATGTGAGCAAAATGCTTACTAATGAGAGTGGTTTGTCTTGTATGGTTTCTTGGTGATGATTGTTATTGATTGTATGATTATGTTGTTGCAAAATGGGTTCTTGGAAATTAAACATGCGGACATTGTTGTTTTTTGGAATGTGTTGAGTCTATATGGAATGTATAATGTAGTTTGATGAGGCATGTTATGAATGCAAATTGGATGATTGTATCGATGAGAGACTTGTGCAAATGTACGCAAGTATGTCATATGCTAGTTGCTGAATGTGAGGAGCTTATGTGCTTACGATGTGGTATGAGTATGAAAGTTGCTATGGTATGGTATAAGTGTTGTTTGATGACTATGGCGATATATGTTTGGCTCGTATGCGAACATGGCCTAAGGGCACATTGTGAATTGACGATGTAACGATGTGTGTGTGAGCATCCATTTGCATGTTATGATTGTTTCTTATTGACTTATGATGAACTCTCTGTGAGTTACAAAGTATATGTTGATGATGCCGAGTTTGGCTATATTGAGCATGTTGGCTCGTGTTGTGATACAAATGAATTTGTGGAACATTCTTATGCATGTGATTATGGAGATTTGAGATGAAGTGCATGGATTTGCATTCATACATATGACATTGTGTTGGCATGGGCATGTGTATGTTCATGCATTGAGAAAAGGTGCTAAAAGCTCACATGTGATGAAAATGGGGGATTAGCCCGAATGTTGAGAACACAAAAGTGAGCCTCTAGTGTTATGTTTGTGCCGAGTGAGAGGACGATGCCGGGCAAGGCCCGATGGATTTGTGATGAGGAACTCATTTTCATAAATCAATTTCCCTGATAAACCATATAATTTATAGAAATGATATAAAATCAAGTCTAAAAACAGAGGAGAGAGAAAATAAAAGATATATACACGCTGTATTAATAAAAACACCGGCCCAAATCTGTTACATTTTAAAAAAAAAACACGAGCGGAAGCAAATAAGTTTGAAAAAAAATCAAACTCAAAAGTTGCATGTATATACATAAATGTACAACAGGTACAGATGCAAAATAACAAAAATGACAACTGGAGCTCAACCTCTGACGTAAGCTTTGGAAGATACCGATCAACTCTGTGGTCCAGTGATATGCAGCTACCTACGATCTGTACAATCATTTAAAACAACAACGGGGTGAGTATAAACAATACTCAGTAAGTATTCTTAGCTTTAACATAAATGATGTGCAGGGGAAAGTAAATAATAGCACGAGGACGTGCATATTTATCTTGTCCCTTGGCATCCCCGAATGCCAGACAAAACAACATCACATCAGCACACAACTATCACAATCTAGCATACAGCAAAATACTATCACACAGATCTAACAAAAAGCACACATCATTCCCTCGTCTTTATTTCACACAGAATTCAATATCGTTCATTCAATATCGCACACAGCAGAATACGAACCACACAGGTTCAACAATAGTAATCTCAATCATACATATATGAATATAATGTATGAAGTGCAATAAAATGCAATTTCACACAGAATGACCAATAACCCCAGGTATTATCCACTATCGCACATAGCAGTGGAATTATCCTCTATCGCACACAACAGAGGTAAGGCATATAGCCTGAGCACACAGCTCTGAACAAAACTCGTAAATACGGACTATGGGACACAGTAGTCCAGGAAAACACACAGTAATCCTTTTATCTTTTTCTGCCACACAGGCTCGTGTCATACAGATATGTAAATGTATGAATGTAATCAATATGAATATCATTCGTAATCGCACACAGCATTGAATGACATT
>CANYCX010478588.1:0-25031 GCA_948193385.1 Breynia disticha f. nivosa
ATCGTGATAAATTACCAACCATAACCTTATCTTTCCATTCAATCCTTTAGGGCAAGTGAAATGGTTACTTATTCTTACTGTTATCGGAATGTATAATTATCATATGCTCAAACAGGAAACCTTCACCTAATCATCTCTTCCAATTGATTAGGCACATTAAAATATGGCAAAAAATTTTTAATTTAATAATATAACTAATAATTACACGATTACAACATAATATTATTATAATATTATGTCAAAAAATATTATTTAATAATTTTTAACACAATTATGATCCGTTAAAATCAAATTATCATCCTAATTAAGAATAATTACACATCATTTTTTTTGTTATGGTAATTTTAAGCAAGGGTCGGGCTAGCTAACGAAGGAAGGACAGCGCAGGTTTGAGCCTGTATGTCTCTCTATGCGCCGCTACGGAACTAGAAATCGAATTCTGCATGTGTTTGTTGACCCCTTTACCACTAAACCAACGGATGATTTGATTTTTTTTTGTAATATAATTTTAGGAGAGGGGTCGGACTAACCCACAAACCAAGGGCAGGAAGACGCATTTCGGTTAGTCTCTGCGAACCGACAGGTTAGAACCTATATGCCTCCCTAGCACCGCTACGGAGGATCAAACCCGCGATCACAAAGAAAGGGGTTAGACACCATAACCGCTGAACCCACGGACGAGGGGTATAAAGCGTAATCTTTAAAACTAAAAGTCAACACAAAAACCATAGTTTACAAATTTCATCTTTCATAAAACTAAGATTTAAGAAGAAAGTGAAAAATAATGCTTCAAAAAACAAAACTAAAAAAGTGAAAAATAACGTTGAATATTAAAAGTTTGATATTATAAAGTTGATTAGTTACTTATTTGGTGACTTTTCAAAATTTTTAATTCAAAACTACCCTTTTCCATAAAATTATCATGGAATATTTTTCTCCATTTTCCTTGTTGCATCTATGAGATTGGGTGGAAGCATGAAGAACACCTTTAAAGTTGAAACTTTTGCAACAATTAGAAATGTAGAGGGGACCAACATAACAATTATCAACAAGTGAATTCAACCTCAAGGTGTTGTTAGACTGATAATTCAACTCTCTCATGAAAGTTTGAACTCAAATTCGAGTCCGAGGAGAGTCGTTCCTGTGAGGGAAGAACTGTATCTCTCGCTTCAAACTCGGACTAGTCTTGACCAATGTGTCGGAGATACCGGGATTAAAAAATCAACAAGTGAGTTGAAGGTTTTAAGTTTCAAACTAGAATAGAGTGGATTAATAGTAATCATAATGCTTTGTTGCTTCTGTATTTTTAATTACAAAAAGGGAAGAAATTGCTTCAACTCTTTAATTGATGAGTGCTTAGTGGAGAGCTCTGTTACTATCAATGGTCGGTTTGTTTATATATGTAAAAAAAGGCTGATTATTTGAGTTGGTGGATCGTAATTATTTTAGTAATTTTTTTGTTAAATTTTATTATTTATGATATAAATATAATAAAAATAAATTCATATTATTTGTATCGTATCTAATTATATATTAATTAATTGTATTATCAGATAAAAATTATAAGTAGTATATATATATATATATATATAGCATATAATAAGAGACGGTTGCCTTGTAATGGGATTGACTGTGTTTGAAAGATTTTAAGTCAACTCCTTAAATTATTCTGCCCTTATTATGTCTTTTTTCTTCATAATGCTTGAAAGAATATGAAAACTCTTGCATTAAATATGTTATCATATTCGGAACCGAGAGTTCACGGTTCACATGAATCAAATCATGTACAACTCGGTTTGGTTTTGGTCCTGGGCCGGTTTGGAACATACGGTTATGTTTTTGGTTTGACAGTTCGATTTTGATTTTTATTTAAAAATTAACGAACCATCGGTTTGCAGTTTCATAGTTCATTGAATCCGAACCATACATGACAGGTTTTAATGGTTTTGATTCCGGTTTAGTTTTTGCACCTCTATCTTGAATATCTTGTACAGACGAGAAAAAACATTATAAAAAGAATGATATTATAAAAAAATGACAAAATGCGGCCGCACATCTAACTCCTCTACCCCCTTTACTATCGGTTAATTATTTTGACTACATATCATAAGTTTCTATCTTCTTTTATATTTTTAAATAGTTAATTACCTTGTGCAAATTAATAATTTTGGTTCCAAATTTAGAGTTAATCTACTAATATAAATAAAAAAGGGAATTAAAGTAGTGTATTTTCACTTTTAATAAAAGAAGAAAGCAAATAAAAACATACATAAATGATAGTGAATTTGAAAATATTGTTACCTTAAAAGAAGGTATGGATGGAATTCCAAGTCAATACTATAAAATATGTCTGTATTTTTGTCCTTTTTTTCTGTTAAGATCTTGTTTTGAGGAGGCAAAGGACAAGATTAGGCATGCTCCTCATTCTCACCCTTTATCCCATACTACAAACCCTACTCTCATCTATTAAATTAACAACAAACTTTATAGCATTGTTCCTGCTTATTGCTAACCATTTCCATTTCATTAGTCACGCAGTTGCGTTAAAATTCGGTTAGAAGAGCTTTGTCGTTTTTGTGGTCCTGTTCGGTTCGAACGAGAATTAGTCTGGGTGCCAAGAATACCTCGTGGTTCTAGTATTAGTTCTTCTTGTCGTGTTGTTTTTCTAGGATTAGTTTTTCTTGTCGTCGGTGTAAAAACTTCGTCTATTTTTTATATGCATCAAATTTTTTTAACTTAAGTACCATCTCACGTACAAAATTCTACAAATCCGTCGCTGTATTCACATCGTGGTAATCTTAAAATAACTCAAATCTCATTTATGGAAGATAAATTTGGTTTAAGAAAAGGCCAAAAGGGGATGATGAATTCATAATTATGAAAGAGTTAAAAGCAACGGTCTCCTTAAATTAAAATGTAGTAGAGTAGGGAGTTGTTAAACCGGTACAAAGATAATAGAAAAACAAACGTTGAATAAATTTGTCAATATATATAAAGTTTGGAGGGATGATATATGAAAGAGGAGTGTACATATGCATATGGATGATGGCCATCATAAATCATAATGATTATGTTGTTGAATGCATTGCATGGTTATGTTAGATTCAACTTATAATGCTCTTGGAAATGATCATGCATGTCATCTACTTTTTTTAATGAGCTAAGATTAGATATATATATGAGAACGGCTTTTGAACTTGCAGAAGCACCTCTAACTTTAATGAGGTATTGTCTCTAATTGCAATTACCAAAATTTTCTTTTCTTTTTTTATTGTCTAATATATTACACTTCTAGTTATTGTTAATATTAAAATCGGTCCAATGTTTCACAAGTTGAATCAGTCGATTCACTAGTTTGATTAAGGGCCGGTTTACCAGTTCGACAGTTTGATTTGATTTGATTTTTATAACATTGTTAGCACTATAAGAAAAAAGACATTTTTTAGATGAGACGACATTTTCCATGAGAATGTAGAGTATTATTTTCATTCTTATCCCTTTTTTAATCGGAGAATCTCCATCTTTGTTTCTTCACTCGGTTAAATCGAATATTCTCTAGTCAAAACGAGGACAGAGAATGGACTCTATGTAGTTTCCAGATCTAATTGTCATTCCCATACGTAGCTAGCTAAGAAAAGGTGACATGTCCTCTACTATTGTATTTAGAAGAAGCTATTTTCCACTCTTTTAATTGATTTCTATGACCCATTAACACCGGAATTACAAGTTCATCCCAACCTTTCCTATAAGTACTATAACCAAACTTAACAGTGAAAAAAAGTGGAATTATTGTTGAATTCACAACATTATTCCTACAATTAATGTGGATTGCCTAATTAATCATGAACAGAGAAGATAATTGACATGGCATATGCTATGGCTTCAAGGGACCATCCATACATACCTCTTTCTTCATCTCTCTTCTCTGCATTTTACATTTGTTGATGAACTAAAATGGACAACTAGTTCAAGTTCTGAGCCAAACTCTGCAGTCAAATAACGTTGGAGGATACTTATATCCAATTTAAACAACAACTTAAATTAAAGCAGCTAGGCCAATCTTACGTAAATAGAGCAATAAATAAGCAATATCAGAAGAAAAAGCACAGTAAATAGAGCAGTACTATAGAAGAAAACACATAAGGAATTTGACCATCAAATGGAGGTAGAAGTAAGAATTAAGAATGGAGAAGGAAGGAGGAGGATGGGAAGCAAGAAAAAAGGAAGAGCAGCAGAAATATACCAGACATGTCTCATCATCCAAGTGGTATCAGGACTAGATAAATGCACTAAACTTCTTGGTAAAGCCTAAATTGGATGGCATTAATCACCCAAAGAATGAATAAATTAAGAAATAAATCACAACATTCCGTACAAGAGATGTTTCGACCAAATATGGATGCACTATAGAATCATCAAACTAGATGAGAGCCTGAAAACAGCTGTCATTCTGAAGAAGAGGGAGGTAAATCTGGCGTGTCTTCATCGATTGGAGGTGGCACAGATGACCCGAAATCAAGATTTGGGAACACACCTGGTGGCCTGTCCCGAGGTTGAATTGATAGCAACTGGCTTGAATCACCCACAACATCAGCCCATCCATAATGAGGTTCAGCCCTTCATCACAAGCAAGGTTTTGTCAGTTTAAGGTGGCTCAATAATCCTTGTGACAACATTTGCATTTCTATTCAAAGAGGCCAATTGGTTAGCTTCCACTGTTAACTTGGAGAAAGTATGTTCTTACTCATAATAGGTCTCTTCGTCCACCACAATATCCCAGCTTTCACCTGTTGTGCTCTTCCCGTATTTGTGAACTTTACTGGTATAGGAAAGAGAGGCAATATGTTAGTTAGGCAAGCCGAACACAGCACCAGTCATTGCAAGGCGCTGTGCCTCGACTGGACTTGAAAGACTCCTGTTTCATTAATAAAAAAGTTTCCATCTTCAAGGAAGTTTTTTTGTGGGAAATCATGCAGTCATGTTCCTTACCCGTTTCCAAAATGTTCTTCACCCCACGTCCTTGACCAACCTGAACCAAAGAAATATTATATGAGAAAACCAAACTGCAATTATTGCACTGCTGCGGCTAGATAGAGAGGGAAGTTAAATCATTAGAGAAGTTCAGAGACAGGTTCAAACTTACGATCCCCACTAGGAGAAACATGCCATGTCTCCCCTTGTCGTGACCCTATTCCAGCAAAGAATTTTTCTTCCCACTTGTCTCCCCATTTGGTTCCTAGCTCAGTCTCTGCCCATTTATCGGTCCTGGGGAATGGAACAAGAATTCCCAACAATATAAGTGGACGTCTATTGAATTGAAATATGATCAGTTATCCTTCAATCTTAGTGGGACAGATATTTTGATTTCCAAATTTTTCCTCAACTGCATCTGTAATTTTCAAAACGTGCAGGTAACAAACTATCAATGAAAACTCACATTGGAACATACACAGATGCAGTCCACAATTCATAAGATATTTGCCGAGTGACTAACTTCAAGTATTTCTACCGACACTCAAAACAAGTAAAAGCTAACTCAAGGAGGCTTAAAATTGGGGGAAATGTGAGAGGACAACTGATAATCACCATTTGAGAACAGAGCCTCTTCCATCATAATGTTCTCCCCACTTCTCCCACCATGACTGCTCATTCAATCTCCCGTACTTATGTGCTCCTTTCTCAGTCCAACCTTTAGCATCATATTTCTCCCACCTAAGAAAAGTAAAGCATAATTAACACATGGAAAATGTGATGAATATTCCATTCAAACCTCGTTTGTTTATGATAACTCACCATTTCTCATACCATCCTGCGTTTTCAGTGCCTGATTTTGCCTGTTTCTGAGCACTTCTCTCTATCCTTGCTAAATTACTACAATAATAAAGGGACTCATTTATTAAAGAAAAGTGCAATCCAAGATAAACTGGAGATAATTCTTCATAACAAAGCTGTATAGCAGTGAAGATCCCATTTCTTCACCCAAAGAAAAAGAAAAATAGTAATGATGACTAACCTCCATTCATCTTGATGAAGCACCTCTTGCCATGTTTCCCACCACGAATCTCCTTCAGCATTCCTTCCAGATTTCTCCACACCTAGGAAATACCACTTGATTAAGTGTGATGGCTGGATACTGAAACAGTATGGAAATTGGAACACACAAAATGCCTCATGTTAAGTGCTTATGAAAATGATGAAGACCTATATACCTAGTTCTTTGTATCCAGTCCAGTCACTTTTCTCCCACCACTGTCAAGTACATCAATAAAGCCAATTAAATGCATCCACCTGGGATGATACTTCATAGAGTTACAAAAGCAATGCAATTTCAGCATCGCGAAAAGGAATGTCACACTATAGACAAGAAGTTCATGATGTAATTCAGAACATCACACTATAAACAAGAAGTTTACAACGTGCTTTAGCATCAAAAACAAACATCCTGCAATAAACTAAAAGTTCACAATGCAATTTAGCAACGTAAAAGAAACATCAATTTATACACAATGCAAATTCAGCTTTCTCAATACTCTTCCAAGCTAGTTAGAGATGAATACAGCTACATGCCCTTAAAAGAACAAAGGCATGGAAAACAAATTAAAATTGAGCATAGCTCCAACTTAACTCACATTGACTATAACTGGAGGGAATACATCATGACACAATCATTGAATATCTAAATATTCAGAAAACAAAGAAATTCTTGAGTTACAATATCTGATTTTTCGTTTTCTCACATCCACGTAAAGCTTCGCTCTCTAACAGTTACTATAAGGCAATCAATATACAAACAAACTTGATTCCAACTGAATGCATTCACAACATAAACTAAACTCACACATCCAAATTAATATAACATCATTGAAACAATTGAGTACCGTTTCTTTCCATTCGGAGGAACCATCATAAGATTGACCACCCATTCTGGTCCATCTACATCTAAATCCATTTTCACCCAAATCCTCGCCGCTCTCTCTATACCAAGTACTTCCATCATCATTAGTCCCTGACTCATTCACATTCTCGCTCAACAAATTTATTCCCCAATCTTTCTCGTTCGCAATTCCAGTATCTACATTACCAACATTCTCCATTAAACTATCGCATCAAATCAATAACATCAAAAACATTTTTTTCCAAATAAAGTACCTCTCTTTGGAGGAGTATCTCGTGATTGTGGCCCAGAGTTTCTCGGACTACACCGTGGTTGAAACTTCTCTTGCTTCGTAACAAACCGACACCTAAAATATATTCAATAAACAATCAATTCAACCGATTACACACATACAAAATACAATAATATGAAAGTGAAATATAGGGGAGAAACACGACTTTTAAACAAATTACTCATATTTTTCTGCAGTAATAAGATTAAAAACAAATAGGAAAGCAAACAACGTAGTTTTAATTTCTGCACTAAGCATTTAAAAACTGGAGCAAATATTACAGTCGAATTAAAAAAAAAAGAGCAAAAAAAACAAAAAAAAAACGAAAGGGAGAAACGGCGAGGTACTGAGGGGAAGCAAAAGGCAATGCGGGGGAAGCTAAAACTCTGACACGACGGGGCGATTTGTCGTCAGCATTATCAGAAGTAATCGGAGGGAGTGGGATGGTGGACTTTATGCTAGGGAGGTTCGATCTGACGTGGAGAGAGGGAGCATTGTGGAAGGTAGTACTGAAGTGAAAATGAGAAGGGAAGCCTCTAGAAGAAGGTGCCATTGAAGAGTGGAATATTTACAGGAATGACATTAGAAATTATAAATGAGGAAAGGAGAGGAGAGGAGTGGTGAGATTGACTGGGATGGACTTGGAGGAGAGTTGAATGCGGTTGGATGTTTTGGAGTTTAAAATAGAGAGAGATGGGATCGGTGTAGGATTCGAAATCTTAAGTTATGTTCTTATTAAGGAGGTTGAAAGTTTTATTCCCTTTCTCCTTTTGCCACGTCATTTATCTCTAACCTTTTTTTTTCCTTGGCTTCTTCTCTTGAGGCTTGTTTATGGTTAGGTGTAGTTGTAATTAGTTTGAGTTTAAATTTTGTTCAAATTTAATTTGTTTTACATATATGACTTAAAAGACACTAAGGCATAGTCAAGACATAACTCATGATAAGTCGAGACTCGTGACGAGTCGAGACATAGTCGAGTTATGAATCGAAACGTGTCTACTAGTTTTGTCGAATTATTTGTTGTCATTAGAATATAGTGTATATCATGTAAGAAAACACATGGAATAAGGCGGCAAATATTTCTTTATTTTGTAATATAACATCTCCTACTTAAAAACAAATATCGAAGAAGTGGAAGGAATAATTAAAGAAATAATTGGATCGATACGAAAATCTAGTGAAGTTGAAAATGATGGATGAAAAAAGTAGCTTTATCTAAAAAACTATTTCTGAAATTGATAATCACCAGAAAAATTCACTGGTAGTTGCAAATGATAATAACGTATAACTAAATTAAACACAAACATGATTTTGATTTTATTTTTTCAAATAAGAAGATTTGGTCGATGGAAATCTTTGGCGATAACGTGGAATCAGAAACTAGCTCTCAAGTCCACGTTGGAAAGCAAAATCAATGGTATTCAAATTTTGGCACGTGTCAGTACCTGGATATAGGATGACTTGGATGACACCGGTTGACCTAGAATTTTGGGTGTGGATAAGGTGAAAGAGTAATGCCTTGCGTGTCAAGAAGGTATACGCGGTGAGTTAGGCTGCCACATGGCATTGTCAAATGACCAATTGAGGTTGTGTTGTTGGACGAGGAAACCAGAGATTTGGTTATCTGACTCATGTCGCCGTGCTTTTGGATAAGCTTAATGTCTCGTCCCCAATGCCTCGTCTCTGTACTTGATGGCGATCTTTTGTCAAGCTTTTTGACGTCGTGGACGACTAAAATTCAGACATTTATTTCTTAGTTCTGCTTGATGATGTCTTTGAAAGCCGTACCTGTGCCAATGCAATGAGTGATGATTGTTCTCCTCCAAATCCAGCCAAGGCAAAGAGAGAGTACTAAAAGCTATAGCCCAAGCTATAGCCCAAGTAATGGATACACGCGACTTTCTCAAAGTGATAACTGAATTCTGCAAGAATAATAAGAACAAAGTTAAATGACGAGGTGCGAAGTTGAATTTTATATACTATTAAAAAAATTTTGACTTTGATCTTACCATTCTCACATAATCTCTTTTCACTCAAAATTTTTCCCGGAAATACGGCTGCATGTTACTTTCATGCAATCGGTTTGTCAGAAGTTTCAAAACTAGATGCATTTCATCTGTTCATGCCATGACTACGAAATCAGCTTAGCCAGGAATTGAATGATTCAAAACTTATTGCAAGATCTTAAATGCTACATCAGCTTAACCAGGAATCTGAAAAGATTTGTGAACTGAACAGATCTCTCCAACCAAGAGGTATCTGACAACTATTAATACTAGAGAAAAATGAATGTTAGTATACATATTACATAGCATTGCTTTAAACGTTTCAATCCTCTTCTCCCCGAGCTGAATGACAGATTCAATAACAAACATTTCCCAATTCCATGAACGCACCTTGGTCAAAAATTGTAGAATCCACAAGATACTGCACAGGGATCATCTGACTTCACTTGTTCGATAGAAAGGGCTTCACAGATTCTACAACAACCTGAAAGAAACAAAAATTGATTGATTCACGAAAACTTTTCTGCATTAACTCTGGTCACAGTGGATATATATCTGCGTTTGCTCAACAGCAGCATAAGAACATAAACTCGAATATTCTTACCCTTCCATCATAGGATAACGATGCAAATATCCAGGGTTCCCGCGAACTCCAAGCAAGGCCTAGATAATAGAAAATCTTTATCTGGCTGAGTTAAAAGAAAGTCTAAAAGATACAAAACGACTAGCTGGTATTCTGATTACCATAAACACTGTCTTCATAGTCACTATACGTGTTCAATAATGGATCAAAGTGCCCAGTTGGCGATTCAACCATGCTGTCAGAGACAAAATAAAATGCGAGACTGAAAAAAATTGAAGAATGAAGTAATAGTCACAATAATAGAGCGTATGCCAAACAAGACCTTTCAGAAAAGTCATCACTGGAAGATGTTGAGGCCAACCACAAGTTAACAGTAGAATCCGTTCCTCCACTCTGTGAAAAGCTATCTTTTTTCAGCATAACTTGAACAAAGTATATAAACAGCAGAGATACAATGCTTAACTTTGTTAAACTTTACCCATCATCCCGTGACCTAAAGCCTTCAAAATATACAAACAGATAATTCAACCCTACCACCTCGTTTAAAAGAGTATTGACCATATTTTTCCAACAAAGACTCCAGCCTGACTGAATAATCCATTCAAAATCCTACCTTTCTGACTGCAGTCGACATAATTACCAAGAAATGTCCTCATTTATGGTTGACTGCAATTGATGTTTTTAGCATGAGATTTTTTTTCATTTAAGGATTAGAGGTAATTGCGATGATACCAATTTTAATCATATGCATGTAAACAAGAATGAGCCAGCGGAATAGAGAGGTACTTGCAACCATACCAATTTTAAGCATATGGATGTGACCAAAAATGAGTCGGTAGAGAGAGAGAGAGAGAGAGAGAGAGAGAGAGAGAGCTAACCAAGATCAGGCCATCATATTCAGGATTGCATGTGACAGCCCATGTCCTGCCAATGTTTGGAAACACGAGAATAGTAAGTATCTGAGAATATGACCCGTTTTGAAGGAAAGGCCATCGGGAACACCCCTCTTGGTGAAAGTAAGTTAATATACCAGTGTGTATGTCCAGGAAGTTCTTTGATGGGAACCTTTGGCATTCTGAGATCCCATATGTGTATCCCAGATTCATCCTCTGCGGTAACCTGTCATAATAAACTTCATAATGCTGAAAGATAAGATTGGCACAACTACTAACGTTAAAGTACAAAAGACACATCCAACAATCTATGAGAGGTGATAAGATTGCTATGAGGACACATTGGCGTGAAACTCTTGCATTAACAGTTCTAACTTTGCATGAAAATAGGACCATGTCCAAAGATACTGCCCATAAATTATAAACGAACACATCAAATGCACAGACAAGTAACAGCCCAATTTGACATATAGTTCAGTGAAATACTTTTTGGGAAAACAATTGGCAGTTCACGAATTATTGATCAATACATGCCTAAAAGAGACAGAGTTGATGAACACTTACCAGTATATGCTTCTTCTTCTTGTCATAGTCAATTTTGCGGACATGGGAGCACTCAATTGAATTTGTATTCCTAAAAAAGATGCACATTGTTCAAAATGAAACCCATAAGAAATACATCAGGAAAACAAATCAAATATGAACTCAAATAACTAAAAATGTGAACAATAACCCCAGTCAGCCAAATTAACATGATGACTTATCAACATTCAAGTGCTTGTGTTGCCAATGATTAGGATAAACCAACAGAATATGTTTTAAAAACCAAAAGAATATGAAAGAATAACATACTTCATTGTCCTTAGATCCCAAAATTGGATTGAGGAATCACAAGTTGCAGCAATAGAGTTCATGTCATGCGGATCCCATGATCCACCAGATAAGTAATGTAACATACCAGCTGACTCCTTTGATTGCACCTGTGACAGTGATGGCAATTGGAACTCAAAATTTAAGGTAACATCAGTATCCACATTTTACTCTACAAGTAAATCCCATTCAGTTGAAAGGGCTGAGAGAACCAGTAATCTCAGACTCATCTTTAGTTCATCAAATGAAACAAAAATTGCACCAAAACACCGACATGGATATACCTGGGCTGCTTTTCTTGAACAATCTAAACTCCACAAGAATATATTTTCCTCATCGATGCTGATCAACTTATCATTTCTCCCCGATGGCCACCACAAAACACTGGTAAAAAATCACGCAACTAGAAAGTAAGCAGTATCACAACTATACAACACCACAAATAAACACTCATCACACGGATCCGCAACTAAATTATCCCTAATTTGGTTTCAAAAACATGTTAAGATCTATTCGAAAAACAATTCAATCCAACAGCTAATAACTGATTTTATTTAAAAAATAGTGTATAAGAGGGTAAATATACAGCTAAGAGAAACAAACTTGCCAATTGATTTTCCTGACATGCGCATCAAGCGACGCAATCTTTTCCAACTGAGGAGAATTCAACTGCCCATACAACTCCGGAATCTGCCACACGGCCGCCCCATATGATTCACCTACTCGCAAAGAGGAACCAAACAACATTTGAAATTCACCAACAAACACAAATTCCCAAATTGTGAAGCAATAAAAACATCAAACACAATATGACCATCGCGTTACCAGTGGAAAAAACTGACGAGAAAATACGCTGATCGAACGGACATGAAGAGAGATCCCATATCTCATTAGGATGAGAAAACAAACCCTCACAAATAAGTTCAGTTCCTCCTGAAGATAACCTAATTAAATGCACCTACAACACATACATACATACATTCATCAATCAACCTCTCTAAGTTCCTAATATATCAAAAATGCAGAAAATGAAAAAGAAAATATAAAAATACGAAGATAACCTCGTTTTCTTCGCGGACACTGAGAGTTCCAATGATGAAACTGGTGTGATCTGAGTCTGCCTTAACATCTGATATGCATCTTGCCTGTAATATATAAAGTTAAATAGAGATGTGAATTTGTAGATTCAAGAATTAGGTTTCAGAGGTTTGGATTTAGAATTATTACCTGGTATTTTAGACCGTACCCTATTCCTGAAGATCCACTTTGCATTTGTCTTCTTTCTTCTCAAATCTCTAGCTACCGCGATCTCGCTGTTTAGTTTTTACTGTTATTTCTTAATCTTTCTGTTTTTCTTCTCTTATTAATCGAACTGGTCAAATTCCTTTTAATCCTTAATATTTTAACGAATATTGCATTTGCGTCCCTGAGTTTTAACAATTACTATGTAGTTAGTTGTTTTCCTTTTAGTTCGATTCAATCTTCATGTGTCCCTAACTACAATGGGAGTAAAACCAACTATAAGAATATGAAAGACAATGAAATTAAGTTTTGGATTCTTCAAAATTCACGTAACTTTATCAAAACTAACATTCATTACAAGTTCTCCTGTAGGAGTGAATGCTGCTACAATATAGTTAGATCGCAACAGTTAATTTCGTAAAAGCTTCAGCCATTTCTTTATCCTATTTGATTTATATTCTAAATTTTACTTAAATCTAATAAACGCAATGAACACAAATATACATCAACTCCCAAAATTGGTTTGTGCGTCAACTATTCTAACTTATTTCTTGAATGACACACCAACTAGTCCAACGTATTTTATAAAAATTTAATATCGCAACAACTCAAAATCTGGAGGAGCACGTACTACAATTCTAAGAACATGGTGAACAATATCTCAAATTTCAAAAGCCACTGCGAAATTTTGGCATTAATTTAATGTAGCTACAGGTCCAAATTTTTTTGTTGGGGTGATAAAAATAAACGAATTAAAAGTAGTATAAAAATAGACAGAAGAATAGATTGTACTGCAGATAAATACAATAAAAAGCAATACTACAAAAAAATACATGGTAAGTGGTGCGACTATCCCTCTATTGTCACCACTAATTTAGTGTGATTTTATTCTTTCAATAAAGAAAACAAGTTTGAATTTTATTTGTTTTTTATTTTCTAATCATCAATGTTAATTTTAATATAGTGGTGCAAATTTTAGATTTACACAAAAATGGTGAAATAATACTAATTTAAAAATTGAATGTGCCATTTTCATTAAAGATAATAACTATTTCATATAATCTTAAAATATTTGTAACTATTGTCTTGTGGCATTTCTAGTTAAAGTTTTTAAAGGTTGCTCATCTGTGTAATTAAATTATGAGGGCAAGGTCTCTATCCACACCCACACCAAAACACAGTGGAGCTTCAACAGCAAGAGTTTCATTCTTAAAAAAGCACAAACAAACCCTCATATCTGGGAGCTCCAAAAACTTCAGCTTTTATTACAAAGCTATTTTTTTTTCCATTTCACTTCTTGTTAATGAGAACCTTGTAATAGAGGGTCTTAACATTTGTTGCCACTTCACTTCAGAACTTACCAACAACAAGAATTGAGTTAGAAATAAGTAAAAGTTTCCTTTTTTATTCCTTTTGAGATGAATTATTTAGCTGTGAAGCCATCTAGATTACTACCTTGCACTTCATCAATTGTTGTTTCAAGCCGGCCAAGGTTGTGTTCTTGTGTGAAACTTCCATGGAAAGGAAAGAATAGTATTAGAGGAAGGTTAAGTTTGAGAGTGAAAGCTTATGATTCTTTAAAGGAAGATAATTCTGATAAAAATGACTCTGGTGATTCTAAGCCTCCAAATATGGTACTTTTTCTTTTGTTTGGTTAGTTTTGGTTTTTATGTAAAGTTGCGATTTTCATATGGAAGTTGTAGTGTTAATGGCTGCTATTAGGATAATTCAGTTGAGTTGTATGGATAGTTAATGTTTGATTTGTGAAATGTGGTTTAGTTCTATTTGTTTGGTGTTGGTGCGTTTGTAAATTTGTGATTTTTGTATGGAAGTTTGAGATTGAAAGGCTGCAGTTGGGATAATTCAATTGAGTTGCATTGCATAGATAGATAAACTTCGATTTGTAAAATGCGGTTTTTATGCTTAATTTGCCAAAGTTGTGTACTTCACCGAGTTGGGATGTGTACTTCTTATTAAAAAAATGATTAGCCGAAGACAAGAAGAGATATATTGTTGGAGTATGTGAAGAATGTGCAGCCTGAGTTCATGGAAGTTTTTGTGCAAAGAGCACCACCACAGGTGAGGAATTTAACTTTCATTTCTACATTTATATGATTGGACAGTTTCGTTGTTGTGTTCATTCATCTGTCGTGGGAGGGGATTGATTTTTTCAATGCGAATTATTCAGGTTGTCGATGCAATGCGACAGACAGTGACCAATATGATTGGAACGTTACCCCCACAATTTTTTGCGGTCACAGTCACCACTGTGAGTATATCAAGTTTGTTAGGAATTTTATACTTGGAATGATAAGAAATGGCCTAATGCCTTCTGCTTTGTTTGAAATTTTAAGCATTTATTGCAACTAAGTAGCGTTTTGCTTTTCTCTTTCCAGGTAGCTGAAAATCTCGCTCAGCTTATGTACAGTGTTATGATGACCGGTTATATGTTTAGGAATGCACAATATCGCTTGGAATTGCAGCAGAGTTTAGAGCAGGCTATGCTTCCTGACGCAGATGCCCAAGATAAAAAGGTACGATCTTTCCTTAAAAGTGTGACTGGTTTTTAGTTAGCCTTGTCTGCAATGCTCCCCATCGACTTGTTAAGTATGTAGTTGGTCACCTCGTCAGCATTCATAAGATACCTATAATCAATGCTTAATGTTGAATTTTAATGTATATGTTACCTTTCATATTTGAAACAATTTCTTTTCTCGGCAATCAGGAATGTTGACATAATAATCCGTTGTTGGAATTCTGCTTTGTTTAAGTTTGTATCTTATGGTGTTTGACAAAATGCTTTGACTATTATAGGAAGCGAGCCTGGACTATGCACCTGGTTCACAGAAGAACGTATTTGGTGAAGTTATGAGATGGAATAATGTCTCTGGCGCTGAGAAAATTGATGCTAAAAAATACATTGAATTGCTTGAAGCTGAGATAGAGGAACTAAATCGTCAAGTTGCGAGAAAAACTGCGAGTGGACAGAATGAATTACTGGAATATCTAAAGTCCCTTGAACCTCAGAATCTGAAGGTAAAGTTCGTCTTCGTAGGCTAGCACATTTAGTTAATGGTTGAAATTACTCTACCTTCGCCTAGTATTTTAGGTACTATTTTAAAAAATATCCTTGAAATTTTCTGAAGCTTCAATTTATGTGATATGAAAATAAATGGAGTTATAATTGGCTTTATTCGCAGGGTATAACTTCAAGTTATAATTTATGTGTTTGCAGGATTTGACGAGTAGTGCCGGAGAAGATGTTGCAGTTGCAATGAACTCATTCATTAAGCGTCTCTTGGCCGTTTCTGATCCAGGCCAGATGAAGGTATGTTATAGCCCCTTCATATCCTTTTACCATGAAAATTCTTCCTTTATCTTGATGTTGGAGAGTAAAAAAATCTTTTTGAAGCATGTGCTCAATCTGATTTAATGTCTCAGTTCTTAAATCTTTTATTGATCGATATGAATTATACTTGTTTGTGAAAATGACTAAAATTTACCCTGCTGAACAGACTAGCGTAACAGAAAGTAGTGCAACGGAATTGGCCAAGCTGCTTTATTGGTTGATGATGGTGGGATATAGCATTCGCAACATTGAAGTGCGTTTTGATATGGAACGTGTACTTGGCGCGCCGCCAAAACTCGCTGAATTACCTCCCGGAGAAAGCATTTGATGGTAGGATCCATACTTTTCCAATAATATGTCATTAGAATGTGGGAATACAGCAACATTCGACCTGGATCTGCCATGTGCGACCTGCTGGCGGTGCTCTTCTTACAGCCTTTACTTTACCGCTGATCGGCAAAAGCTCTGTGATGAGAAGGAACTGATAGATCAAAACAATATATATATCTTGTTCTCTCGATGGACTAGTAACTGAAAGCAAAATGTCTCTGAAAGTAGACAAGATCAATTATGCTTCTGCAATTTAGTTCCAGATTTATTAGGGCTGAAAAGATAGTGAATCTAGTGATCTGCTGAGGATTTTGAACCTTGTTATGGGGACCTGTTAGATGATCTAAAATATATATATATGCAATTTCTGCCCATTTTGATGTTTTTATGCATCTTTTAGAGGGGAAAGGTAGAGTTTTGGGCCATCTTCTGGAAACATGAATACTTTCTGATGATATCTCAGTATTTAGTAACATCATTCTCCAGTCGCCTTAGGCTGCATTTAGTTTAGTTGTCAGTAGTTTTGCGTTTGTGTTGGAGATTCAAAAAGCAACAGTTTCTGTATGCAGTCGTTAGGCTGAGTTGATTATTTTACCTTTTCGGAACTTCATACGCAACGTTGTAAACATAAAACCAAACGCAGGTTATCGGGATAATCAACCTAGGAATGATCATTTTAAGCTACAAGATTCGAGAGGGTGGACAAATGAACGCATCTCAATTTGCCGTCCTATGTATTGTGAAAAAGACATTGTCCTCTGGTTTATGTTTGTCTCGTTTGCTTCAATGGAGTTTCACGGTATAAGTGCTTGTTAACTCTCCAAAGCAAGCGGCAGCAAGAAATGGAGCTGGAAATACTATCGAAAGAGTGCATCAAACCCTCTTCACCAACACCAATTCACCTCAGAACCCATAAGCTTTCTCTGTTAGATCAAACAATTCCAGCAATCTATACTCCAATAACCCTATTTTATCGCATAGAACAAGGAAGTTCAGGTCTTACCAATACCGATCCAGTATCGGAAAGATCGTCAGTGCTCAAGCAGTCACTGTCAGAAACCTTGACACACTTTTATCCATTTGCAGGAACCGTTAAGGACAATAAAACCATTGACTGTAACGATGAAGGAGCACACTATGCAGTGTCAAGAATCAAGTGTTCTCTGTCTGATTACCTCAAGCAACCTGATCTTGAATTGTTGAATAAGTTTATTCCAGGTGAGGCAGGTTGGGTTGATCACACTGCAGGCTCTCCTGTTACTCTGATTCAAGAAAATACCTTTCAGTGCGGAGGATTTGTCATTGGCTTGCTTGTTTCTCACTTGATTGCGGATGCTGCGGTTCTTAGTTCATTTCTGAAACATTGGGCGGCAACAGCCCATGGTTCCGGCCAGGAAAATGTGTATCCGAACTTTGATGCTCCATTGATCTTCCCGCAGACTGATCATGAATCCGTGAAGGAGGCAGGTGGGATGAGTTTGATTATGCCTTTCTTCAAAACAGAGAGAGTTATTGCAAGGAGGTTTCGGTTTAATGTTTCAGCCATTGCGGAGATCAAGGCCAAAGCAACAAGCTCAAGAGTGAAGAATCCTTCTCGCATAGAGGCTGTATCTGCGCTTATCTGCAAACGCGTAATGGCAGTCTTCAATGAGAGGTCAGAACTCGAAAGAAAAACCTTTGTCACACATACCGTCAACATGCGCAGAAGAGCAGTGCCTCCATTTCCGCAATCTACACTTGGAAACTTGCTCTGGTTAGCCGCTGCAGTAACCACAGAGAAACTAAACATAGCTGACATAGTATCCTGTTTAAGAGACGCAATATCGAAAGTGGATGCTGAGTTTGTGAAGAACCTGCAAGGAGAAGGAGGGTTCACGAAGCTCCGCGAAACTACGAAACAAAACAGAAGCAAATTAGCCATCTCCGACGATATGAACTACATTGGATTCACCAGTTGGTGTAATTTTGGTATGTACGACGTCGATTTCGGATTCGGAAAGCCTTCATGGGTGTCTGTTGTAGGCTTCGCGAAACCAAAATCATTGTTCATCAATTCAGTTCTTCTAATGGATACACCTGAAAAAGGCATCGAGGCATGGATGTTCTTGAGCGAGGACGATATGATGTTACTGCAGCATGATGAAGAGCTACTGTCATATGCTTCTGTAGATCCCAGCCCTGTTTAGAAAGATCTCAATGCTTCAAATCAGATTGAAAAGATCCCACAAGTTCATAAACCATTATGCAGTTATGAAATAATTCTCTATATTGAATTGTCTTACATGAATTTGTCTTGATTTGCTGCAAGTTCTTGTCTGCACATAGATATGGATCAATATAAGATGCCAACAGTCCCGTAGATAGAGGGGCTGTCCGCTGCCGTATCTTTCTCTTTTTATCGCGTCTTTTCTATAATACGTCTTTTTTATCATGTCTTATACATAAAAATTTCTGAATCCGTCACTTTACAATTAACAATCACTATAGTTACAAGATTCGTTGCAGAAAAGGAAAAAAAATACAAGATTCTTTGGTGACAGATATGGAGATGCCTTTATATCGAAGACAGACCAAAATAACTATTCTGATATTATACGAATAAATACAAAACAGTACAAAACTTTTGCCGACATCAACAACTAATAAAAGAACACAAAAATGTAAAAAGAACTCAAATCATTAATGAAGACAACACAAATTATATGTGTTGTTTTTTCGTGTTAGTTGTGTTATAATCGGATTGTACTATTTTCTGTCAAATACCATTATTAGTGAGATAAACATTATAATTTATGTTCTTCATTTTGTATCATAAACATGTATTTACAAATCGTGTTATCGAGTTGTTAATTGACAGCTTTATTTATGATAATGCATTCCTGTCTTCATCTCTTCCAATGAGCCAGGCTTATAAGTAGAAATGTAAATTCAACCCTCCAAAGCAAACTCCAGCAAGAAAAAATGGAAGTGCAAATCATATCAAAAGAGTGCATCAAACCCTCTTCACCAACACCCCATCAACTCAAAACCCACAGACTCTCTCTGTTGGATCAAATATTACTTCCAACTAGCTATACTCCAATGTTCCTTTTTTATCCCATTCAGCAAGGCTTTCATGGTGCTGATATGATCTCAGAGAGATCTGCAATGCTGAAACATTCCCTGTCCGAAACATTGGCTCGCTTTTATCCGTTTGCCGGAACCATTAAGGATAAGAACAACATTGATTGTAATGATGAAGGAGCATACTATGTAGTGTCAAGAGTAAACTGCTCTTTGAATGAGTATCTCAATCAACCAGATCTTTCATTGCTGAATAAGTTCATTCCGCGCGATTTTGGTTGGGAGGAACCTGGTGTAGGCTCTCCTATTACTCTGATTCAAGAAAATAGGTTCCAGTCAGGAGGCCTTGTTATTGGTGTGCTTTTTTGTCACATGGTAGCAGATGCAGCTGCTATGATTTCATTTCTGAAACAGTGGGCTGCCACAGCTCGGAATTCCAGCGAAGAAATTGTATATCCGAACATTGATGCTCCAGTTATCTTTCCTCAGAGTGATCATGAATCCGTGAAGAAGGCTAGTTTGATTCATTTGTTATTGCCTTACTTCAAAACAGAGAAAGCTTCTGCAAGAAGATTCCTGTTTGATGCTTCAGCCATTGCCGAAATCCAGGCCAAATCGGCAGGCTCAAGCGTGGAGAATCCTAGCCGCGTAGAGGCTGTTTCTGCGCTGATCAGCAAACGCGTAATGAGAACCTTCAAGGCCAGGTCGGAACTCAATAAGCAAACTCTGGTCACACATGCTGTTAACATGCGAAGCAGAGCCGCGCCCCCGTTCCCAGAATGTACAATTGGGAACTTGCTTTGGCTGGCAACTGCAGTATTCCCAGATGCTGACAAAGTAAATGAATCTGATATAGTGACCAGTTTGAGAGAAGCAATACGGGAGATTGACAGTGACTTTGTGAAGAAACTTCAAGGCGAAGAAGGGCCAGAGAAACTATGCGACTCGATGAAACATAACAGAAACAAATCAGCCATCTCTGATGACATGAACCATATAGGTTTCACCAGTTGGTGTAACTTTGGTCTGTATGATGTTGATTTTGGATGGGGGAAGCCGGCATGGGTGTCTGTTGTAGGTTTTGCTAAAGCTGTGTCATTTTTCTTCAATTGTGTCATTCTTATGGATGCGCCTGGACGAGGCATAGAAGCGTGGACGTTCTTGGGTGAGAACGACATGAAATTGCTGGAGCAGGACAAAGAACTACTCGCATTTGCCTCTGTAGATCCCAGTCCTCTTCGAGCGGGTGACGAGACTCCACTCTGAAGTTGATGTTCGCAAGTCGGAACATATAAATGAATTGAGTGCTACGAATGTTTCATGCTAAAGTCTTGTTTCAAATAAAATATATTTCGAGAATAATGTGTTTTTACCGTACTATTTGAACAAGAATGATTTCAAAGCGAAGGAATTATTTGCTCTTTATACCGCGCGAGTCGCCATATGCATCTACAAAAGCGCCTAAAATGCGCCATGGAGAAACTAAGATATCTTATCGCGTAGAACTCTCGGTAAAAAGAAGAGGAAGAAACGAGTTCGAAGACTCAATATCGTGGCGACTAAATGCCAGTAGCTTCCTAAAAGGACAAAACTGAGTGGCAATCTGAACCAGAGCTTCATTCCCACAAACAACAACTGATGCCGACGTGTGTTTTCATGTGTCAGAACTTAAGACTGACTCGTCAGATGATCGGGAACTGAGATTCTGGCCACTTGGGATACACACGCTTGTACAAGCTCAAAGAAACAGTGTCATTCTGTTGTAGAACCCCGTTCAAGATGCATTTCATCGTCCCTGCGCAAAGGAACAGATTTGTTAGATGGTTCTCAGAGAGAAGAGACCTGAAAGCGAAAATCCTACCATGTAAAACAAGTGGCATCATATATAATCAGAGCTAGACAGAAACAACATACCTTGTGTTCTGACAGGTTCCTTGATTCGACCACGGCGGCCGCATTTAGTCCAAACTTCCACAGGCTGCAGCAGGTTACATCATCAAGAATGTTACATTTACAAGACACAACATGGAACACTAGTTCTTCTTTGGCTTTTATAGGAGCATCATATGAATCATGCTTCTTTATGCTACAAAACCATAAGGGTAAATCAATTAAAAACTGAGTTATAAAAATCACTAATGCCACAGTTAAAACTTGATAGAAGTACCTAAAATGAAGAACATACATCTTTGCTTCATGCTGCAGAAGGCCACAAACTATTATAGGCACAGTTTTCCTAGCTCATTTAACTTTCTGGCAACAGCAATAGGAGCTTCCCTGACATGAAGCCTCAAATATGATCCTGGAGGTAAACTGTCACTGCTGTTGTCCTCTTCCATTTGCAAAGCTTTTGCAAGAACATGCTTTTGTGTTCAACTGAAACTGTCGAAAGCAAAAATTCTGATATATTCTGGACGTAGAGACTCCTGAAATTCACAGCTAGCAATGATCACAACATTCCAAACAAATGGAGGAAAAATCAAATGAAATGAAAAAAATCATTACTTTGGGGTCCCAAGAAGAAGTTCTAAAGGAATTTAGGCCTCTCTATACTTGGCAAAACGTCTTATTGCAGGAATATCCAATAGAATATCTACTTCATCAGGAAGTACTGAAAAAGAAGGCCATTAATGCAGGCAATTCTTATGGTTTAAGAAGGACCCTAAGAACTTGCTATAATGTTTCTTTGCGTCCTTAGATTTCAAGTTTTGGATCAAAATGTTTTATTCAGTTAGATTTTTTTTGCTATTTTTTAAGAGCATGTTTGTTAAAACAAGCTAGATAACATTGGAATGAGATACTTTCTGGACCCAGATAGGAAAAGCAGAGATAAGATTGTGATGCATTCCGAAAATTTTTCTAATTATTTATTAATTTCGCTGAGATGAAGAGAGAGTATTCTTTAAATATGAAGGCGTACTGTTACAAAAGCTTGCAAAGGGCTAATAAAACAAAAAATGAGTATTTTTAAAGTTAAAGACCAAATTATATATTTGATGAAACCTCAAGGACGGAAAGGGAGTTTAGCCAATAAAATATCTTACGACACCAGAATGACCGGTAACCGTTAACCAACAGAATATAACCACAATTTCACACCGCACTTGAATGCCACGTCATCGTTACAATGCTGCTTTCTCCACCGCCGTTGCATCACCGTTTCCCCTCCGTTCCCGCTCCCTTATCTTCTAACCGCCACAACCACCTTATCTTCTTCCAACAACCACACTCCACCGCTCTTGCTACAGCTGCCACGTCATCCAGTTCCGACCACTCTTCAATCTCACTTGCGAACATTTTCCCCGTGTCGAAAACCCGCGACGACGACGTTTTACCTCTCCAAAGCAAACACTACGACTTCACTCCGCTCATTCAGTTCATTTCCGCGAAATTGTCGACTAATCCTGACTCCGTTGTTGACTCGGCTCCTGACTCGGTTGAACTCACAGAGTTTGAGCTCGCTGAGTCGTACCGAGTTGTGCCGTTACCGCTTTGGCACTCGCTGATTAAGTCGCTTTGTAGCTCTAGTGGGTCAATTGGGTTGGCTTACGGTGTGGTTTCGTGGCTTCAGAAGCATAATTTGTGTTTCTCTTATGAGCTTTTGTATTCGATATTGATACACGCGCTTGGACGCGCTGAGAAGTTGTATGAGGCGTTTCTGTTGTCGCAGAAGCAAAATTTGTCGCCTTTGACTTATAATGCGTTGATAAATGCTTGTGCGAGGAATAATGAGCTCGAAAAGGCGATAAATTTGATCTCGAAAATGCGAAAAGATGGGTACCCTTCTGACTTTATTAACTATAGTTTGATTATTCAGTGCCTTATTAGGTCGAATAAGATTGATTGTAGTGTTTTAGAGAAATTGTATAGTGAGATTGAATGTGATAAGCTCGAATTGGATGTGCACATTTTGAATGATATAATTGTCGGGTTCGCGAAATGTGGTGATGCTAATAGAGCGATGGAGTTTCTTGGTGTTGTTCAAGGGAGTGGATTGAGTCCTCGTACGGGGACTCTTGTTGCGGTTATTTCTGCTTTGGGGGATTCAGGTAGGACTGCGGAGGCGGAAGCCATTTTTGAGGAATTGAAAGATAATGGATTGAAACCGCGGACTAAGGCTTATAATGCGCTTCTTAAGGGGTATGTGAAGGCAGGTTTACTTAAAGATGCGGAATTTATTGTGGGGGAGATGGAGAGAAATGGTGTTTCGCCAGATGAGTATACGTATAGTTTGTTGATTGATGCGTATGCTAATGCGGGACGGTGGGATAGTACGAGGGTTGTGTTGAAGGAAATGGAAGGGAATAATGTGCAGCCTAATTCGTTTGTGTTTAGTAGAATTTTAGCTAGTCATAGAGATAAAGGAGAGTGGCAGAAATCGTTTCAAATTTTGAAGGAGATGAAGAGTAGTGGGATACAACCTGATACACATTTTTACAATGTGATGATTGATACTTTTGGTAAGTATAATTGTCTCGATCATGCCATGGATACGTTCGATAGGATGCTGTCAGAAGGGGTGAAGCCCGATACAGTTACGTGGAATACGCTTATAGATTGTCATTTTAAGGCCGGTCGACATGACAGGGCAGAGGAGTTGTTTGAGGAGATGATAGAAGGAGGTTATTCTCCCTGCACGGCTACATTTAACATTATGATCAATTCGTATGGGGCACAACAGAGATGGGATGATGTCAAGAGATTGTTGGGGGATATGAAGAGTCGTGGAATATTGCCTAGCGTAGTAACTTACACTACCCTTGTCGATATTTATGGAAAATCTGGAAGATTTGATGATGCAATGGAGTGCCTGGAGGATATGAAGTCCCAAGGATTCAAACCATCCTCAACCATGTATAATGCACTGATAAATGCTTATGCACAAAAGGTTTGTAGCTTCCTCAGTATAATGGTTGTTAATTGTAGACAGGGATTGAAATAGTAGGAGGCGAGGGGTCCTTGTCGTCCCTGTATTGTTCCCTTGTCGTATATACTCCTTTAGTCGTTTCCCTTTTGTATTTTTCTATAGCACTGCCCCTTGCCGCATTTTTCCTATATTATTTTTAACTCATCTATTTTCGCCTCTTTGAAAACATTTTTGGTTCCATCATTGATTGTAGAGCTCATCTTTGATGTAATCCACTTTGTTTATGACAGGGTCTGTCTGATCAGGCGCTGAATGCATTTCAGTTAATGAGAGCAAATGGCCTAAAGCCTAACATATTGGCTCTCAATTCAGTTATCAATGCATTTGGTGAGGATAGGAGGGTAGCTGAAGCTTTTGCGGTCCTCCAATACATGAAGGAAAATGTATATTTACTATTTTACTTCGGAATCCACTTTATAGTTTCTTCCTTCTCCTTATTGTGAAATTATAATTTGTCCTGCCTGCTCATAAGTTTCCGTTTGGTTCTCTGTGATCGCAGGACTTGAAACCAGATGTAGTTACCTATACTACGCTCATGAAAGCTCTAATTCGTGTTGAGCAGTTTGATAAGGTACGGTGCTGCTTCTTTTCCTTGAATGGCT
>CANYCX010478666.1:0-21921 GCA_948193385.1 Breynia disticha f. nivosa
GACACTCCATCCAAATACACTGTCACTGTTGTGGTTGTGGACCAGTTTCTTCAAAGTATTCTTTCTTCAAATTGTCTTCCTTTCTCTGTTAAAAGAAATGAAATTTTAGTTTTGCATTTATATGAATTACGGCTGGTTAAAGATAACTTGCAATATTTTTCTTTTGATACAAAATATTGACTGCTTCTGTGAAGTCTTCTAGCCTCAATTTTGTCATGATCAAATTCAGAATTCATGTTAATTGTTAAACAAATACACATAAAAAAGTGTTGTGAAGTGATGGAGAGATTAACATGATGGAAATAACCAACATCAGAATCTTCCTTTGCATTCAAGTATGCTCCTCTGTACAGCAATGATTGGAGACAATTAGCATCGTGCACTGACTTGTCAGAATGAAAGTTTCAGAAGGGGGGCCTCAATGAGACATTAAAACCCCACAAAAACTAGCACAAAAAAAACAAAACTAGCAAGTCCAAACTAATGACTTGGATCATTAACAAACTATATGGATGAAAGATCTTCATATATGGTTTTGATGCCTGGTCTCTCAGACACAGATCTTATACATCGTAGAGCTATTCCTAGGACCTCCTTCATTCCCTTTTCAACTGCTGGATTCTGCATTTCTGATGCCAATGCAAGATCAAAGCAATCAGAACCACGGCCTTCTGCCACCCGTAACCGAACCCAATCTATTAAAACCCCTCCGTCTTCCCCTGAAATCACATCCCCAGCACACCTGCCTGTCAGAAGTTCTAGCAATATTACTCCAAAGCCATAGACATCCGACTTAAAGGAAGGAAGTGGTTTCTTGGATCCAGCCAGCTCGGGTGCGCGGTAGCCCAAGACTCCTGCATCAAGTATCTGCTCACTTGTGCCAGCCTGAGTCATAAGTCGATGTAGGCAATAATCAGCAACACGAGCATTGAGATCAGTTCCATCTAGCAATATATTGGTTGCTTTAATGTTCCCATGTGGAACAGCACGGTCAAAATGGAGATAGTTCAGGCCACGTGCAACGTCAACAGCAATTCTGAGCCTCTGCCCCCAAGTTAATGGCGGCCCCTTTCTTCCTGGTCGATCTGAAAATGCACAACTTTTAGAATAGATTTTGTAATTGATTGACAGAAAACTTGAATTCGATAAAACACTGAATAACAAGATGCTTGTGAAATATTTTTGCAAGCAACCTAGTCAGCCAAATATATACACAGTCATCACTACACTTCTTTCATGAACATGCAACTTTAACCTAGAAACCATGGCAAGCATTTGCTTTCACCAGATGTCACTATGTCACTGCTGTTCTAAGTAGTAACTACACAACAGTGGTTTGAACTGTATATCTAATGGAAAAAAAAAAATCTTTCTTGATGATTTTTCAACAATGCTAATAATAAGCATACTGCATGGAGCAAATAAGGGAACCATCAACTTAAATATATCACCTATATAATTGGCATTTTAAAATTTGGGAGGGGAGAAGACACCAAAATGATAGAACAAATGATTTCAAGATCAAAGATCTTACCATATAGAAAACTAGCAAGACTTCCAGGTGAGATATAATCAGAAAGAATTAGCTTTTCATGCTGTGTGGGACCCCAATAGTATCCTCTCAAACCCACAACATTTGGATGTCTGATATTCGCAAACTTTTTAGCTTCCTTGGAAAACTCCTTTCTTGGTTTCGCGACTCCTTCTCTCAACCATTTAACTGTCAAGACCAATCCATTATCTAGTGTTGCCTTGTAAGAAGTACCATGACTGCTCCTCCCTAAAACTTCTGCCGGTGCTCTTGACAAATCCTCTGGTGTCAATGTTAGTGTATCATCAAGAAAAGTCAGCTCCCCAACCAATCTATCTGGTGATCTTACATCCAGTCTAGCTAGAGTTTCAGCAGTGAATGAATCTCCAGACTCTGGAGACCAAGATATTTGACTCTGCTTTGATGGAGAGAAGCCAGTTACTGCAGCCAATTTTTCATCAGGACTAATGATTCCGGATGATGATCCTTTTCTTGATGCCACAAGATCCTCGGCTGAAACAACCAATGGACCACCACTCCTTTCTGTGCCACTTACACCAGAAGGATTTGAAGCACTAGGCCTGTGGGTACTTTTACTAGTGGCATGAGCTGGGGGAGATTTTCTTGATATACAGACGTAGTGTATGGAGACAGCAAGCATTATGAGAATGATAACTGCAATCACGCATGAGACTATCACCACCACCTTGACAACTGTGTTGATTGGTTTCCTTTTTGAATTTTCAGCAGCATTGCCAGTTGACCCAGGAGGAGTACCTGGAAGGCGTAATCTGGTATTTCCAGGATAAAAAGAAGTGCTAGGAAACCTCCTAAGGCTTTCCGGGACAATCCCAGAAAGATCATTGTATGAAACATTGAAAGTTGCAAGGCTACTAGATAGGTTGTTTGGTAAAGAACCTGAGAAGTGATTCTGAGACAAGTCTAACAAGTTTAGTGAGCTCATGTCAGATATGGAATTTGGCAGAGAACCAGACAAATTGTTCCCTGCAAGATTGAGAACTTGAAGATCATTAAGTGATCCAAAACGATCAGGAAAATAGCCATTGAGCTGGTTATGGGAAAGATCAAGAACTTGAAGATTAGAATCACTGTTGGGAGGAGGAGAAAATTCAATGGTCCCGTTCAGAAAATTATTTTGAAGGTGAAGTTCTTGCAAAGTGGCCGAAGTAAGCATATCAGCAGCTAGTGGTCCCTCTAATTGGTTGGAGCTAAGATCTAAGACTCTAAGTTTCGGATACTGTGTTATAACTCCAGGAATAGTGCTATTAAAAGAATTATGGGAGAGGTTGAGATAATTTAACCGTAGGAATTGCGAGGTCTGCTCAGAGATTGGCCCTCCTAAGTGGTTCTGGCTGAGATCAAGATACTCAATGTTCCCCCATTTTGCTGTTCTGTTTAAGTTTCCTTCAAACTGATTCTTTGAAAGATCAAGCACAACACAGCTTCCAGTCACTAAAGGAAGCTCACCTGTGAGAGCATTTGATGAGAGGTCAAGGAACTGTAGGTTTGTTGACATGATCATGCTTATATTCCCTGAAAAAGGAATTGACAAAGTTAGGCACGATACCACGCTAAGACTGACAAGCTACGGAAACTTTCGATATGCGAGAATAAGCTAAATGTAAGTATATGATCAAGCATAATTAAAAAAGGTAAAGGAAAAACTTAAGAGGTATACCAGAAAGATTGTTGGCACTCAAATCCAGTTCAGTCAAGAGTAGTGAATCCCCTTTCAATAGGTCATTAGGAACAGATCCTGTGAACCTGTTGTTACTGAGCTTCAAGACCTGAAGCTCATAAGCAAAATCAAATCCAGGCAACTCACCAGTTAAAAGATTGTAGCTTAAATCCAGTACTTTCAAGCTTCCAAATAATCGCAGCTCACTTCCACCAATCAGTGATGCAGTAAGTTGGTTGTGGCTAAGATTTAAGTGCTTAATACTCTCAGAAATGCCAGGTAGAAGCTTCTCCGAAGAAGAGGTTACTAGCATATTGGAACTAAGGTCAACATAACTTGCATTTGTTAGAAGAAAAAACTCCCCATCAAGATGTTCATCAAACATATTCCCGTGTAAATCAAGTACCTGTAGAGCTAATATCAGCTCAAAACCCTTTGGTATTCTCTTTGAGAACTGATTGGAAGATAGATTTAGATATATCAGGCTATTCAGCCTTGTCAATGACTCCGGAAGAGACCCAGAAAAGGAGTTCCGGCTCATGTCCAGATACTGGAGTGACAAAAGCCCGGAAATTGAGTCAGGAACTGAGCCAGAAATGTTGTTACCAGCCAAAGACAGGTTTCTTAAATGATCCAATTTGCCAATTCCCACAGGCAAAGATGCCGAAAAAAGATTATTGGAAACGTCCATAAATTCAAGGCTCTTGAAGTCACCAATATTGTAAGGAATTGTGCCCGATATAGAGTTGTTTGCCAATGAGAGCTTGGCAAGCATTAAAAGGTTAGCAAACACACTCAAATCTATGTCACCAGACAGCCCCAAGTTCTCCAAAACAACACCAGCAACATTACCATTATTACATACAATACCGTTCCAAAACGACGGGCAGCCATTAAAATCAATGGACTCCTCATTCCAGGAGTTTAATACATAACCAGTTGGGTCATGCTTAATGCCCTTCTTAAATGCAAGCAATGCTAAAATGTCTTGTGAAGGGAGTTGCCCCATTGTGAGAACACACAATATTGACAAGATTGAAAGCCTCAAAAGATTCAAGCTCCTCATTTTGAAAACTTCACCAATATAAGATTCTTAAATCAAACCCAACTAGATGTGGTCTATGACCCAACAAGAGATAAAAACTAGTAATTGCTGCCTCTATGTGAAGCAAGTAACTCACATCAGTAGACTAGTTAGACCATACAAGACAATGAAAGGTATGAAGCAACTTCAATCCAGCAATTTCAACAAAGTTTCAAACTTTCAAACATGTAAAACCAAAAGCATCTCACCAAATCAGCTCACCTCACTGACTCCACCTTCAAGAAAATGCTCTTGCTTCTGAAACAACTTTATTCCTGTTTTCACCAGTAACAAAAGCTCACCCAGACCACCAAGTGGCTAAAATGAACCCAAAAAATAGTGGGAATCTCTCTTGCATCTAAAAAAGAAGAAAATGCAGCATCTTTCTCACAAAGATGTCAACTTTAATCCAAATGTTGGCCAAATGAAGTTGCCTCTACAAAAAAAAAACCTGTACTTTAAGGCCACAAAACCACTCCAGAAAAGAAGAGTTATACACAAAAGCAAAAAACTTTAAGGCCACATTAAGATAAAAATAACATGCAGAGGCCAAGCACAGTAGGACTACAAAGCAAGAGCAATGACACGAGCATGAATAACAAGAAATAGGTCAGAAAATCAAAACCAAGATATTCATCTGAATACATAGGAAGGGACCCAGAAATAACTTTAGGCATGGCTACTTAATAGGCTGTCCACTCTATCTATTTTAGTTTTTAGTACTTTTAAAAATCATTAGATTAATTAAGATAATAGATTTAAAAATATTATTTTTTTTAGTTTTTTTTTTATTTAAAGGGAATGTTAAGACATTGATGTGTAAAAACTAAAGTAATAATTTGGATTGACGCTTCGTAATTATTTCAGTTATTTTTTTTATCAAATCTCATGATTTACGACAAAAGAATTATAAAAATAATTTTTTATGTCGTAAGTAATCGTGTATTTATTAATTATATTATTAGGTTGGCCATAAGGTATCATAAAAAAGCACTAAAAAAAATGGGAGAGAAGTAGCAGATGTGGTTTTATTACAAGGCATGAGGAGTTCACCAGCATTTGAAAGAGCCCTAATTTATTTTTATTGTACAGATCAAAAGGTTACATTTTTTTTAAGAAAGGGCTAAGAAAAAAATAACCTTTTTTTTTTCCTAAATTAGGGATTACCCGCCAAAAGTGGACGCCAAAGAGTTTGTTAAATGTAGTTTATGGATAATTGTACTTGTTAAGGGAAAGTGCCACGTTGGAAGTGGGTCCAAAGGTTGCCCTTTGACTAGGGGTTTGCTTTAAGAGCTCAACAAATTCCAAGAGGTGAAGTAGGTAGAGGGTATTATGAGTGGACCAGCAAGATCATGACACGTGTGCAGGATGTAATCGTGCATTCGGAAAAGGGGAAGTGGAGGAGATATGGTTAAGTGCATAGATGAAGAAGAAGTGTAAACAGATGAAGAGGACCACAAGCAATCACAAGGAAGAACAGATCATCATCAAGGCCTTGGTCCCCTGCTCAATTTATGTGTATTTTTCTGCATTATACTAAACTTGTGTTATTTACAGTAATCGGTTTGAGAAAGTGCAGTTCTCCGGTGAGAAAAAGGAAAGGTAGCTCTCAGGCGGGAATCACACAACCGACACAGTTGCGATGGTACTCTCATGGTTTCAAGCAAACTATAGTAAAGAAAGAGAGCTTTACAGTACCTTTGTAGAGCCCTCAGCCCCTCATGGCATAAGCTAAAGTTGGATATACAACTTCGCCTGCACTAACATAACCAGTTCGTGCATCTAATTATTTTGTAGGTCGTAGTCAGGAGCCAACCACAAAAAAAAAATCCCAACTTTCCATATCACTTTGCTAATGCAAAGATGATGAAAACATGAACAAAAAGGAATCATCATTAATCACACTTAAGCTGTAATAGGCTCATCACAAATCATAAAAGGAGCAAGTGGGGAGCAGTATAATGACCCTTATAGGAATGTTTCCTCGCTCACCTTTTCCTGGTACCAAGTGCTTAACACCAAATCACTCTCCCTGCTTAAATAGCCATAGAAATGAAATTTCCCACAAAGTTGTACAATGCTATTATTATTGATTCAACGAATTATTGACTCAACATAGATAATCATGTAATTAACCACAAAATTTTATAATGATAACTATAAATATGTTGAAATAACAATCTACTTTAATAATCAAAGATATGCACTTAGGATGCCAATACAGGCCTTCAAAGGTTGACTTTATTGTAATTCATGACATAAAGTAAAAGCCAATGTGGTTTTTTCAGGCTATTCTTTTCCGCTTTCTCAAAAATCTAACCCCATTAATTCTTCAGAGTCAACCAACAATCTTGCTTACACAAAATAAAGTTTAGGTTTACTAATCTTTTATAAAGCAAATTCATTTCTCTTCTCTGTTCATGCTGTCTTAGACCATATGCAACAACACTTTTACCTGAAATTCAACGCCCAGGGCATTGTCAAGACAATATAATTATTGAGAAGAATTCATCTAACTAGTACTAGATTGAGTATAAAGAAGAAAAAAAACACTGAACAATGGATAACACCAACAGTTTGAAGTTTCAACAGGAATTAGCACTATACTTCAAAGGTAAAAAGTACATACAAGCACTTCATGCCAAATTTATTAACATGCAAATGTTCAGTGACATAAAAGATAACACATACCACACATATTGTAATTTTTCCAAGAAATTTCTGAAGAGAGAATATGCTTAAATCATTGAGTTACAGCCAACCAAAAAAAAACTCAACATGAAAGATAAAAAAATATCCAAAGTGATTGGCCAAGAATTTCAAAAAGAATAGTGCTCGTCACATTTACGCCTGCATCCTTTGGCATTCGTATTTTAAGCAGGTCAGCCTTGCATATATCTAATTCTACAAGCTCATGCTGCAAAAAAAGAGTACAAATTTTTTACCTTTTGGAACTCTCTGCTGAATAAAATAAAATTCCAGAGAAATCACCATATCATTCGGCAATTCAGTCCAATTACTCTGTGAAGTCATTGAAATTGATTCTCACTTCTTTCCACCCCCAGAAACATTAAACTTGAAGAATATGATGTCTCCATCTTGGACAACATAGGTCTTTCCTTCCTGCCTATACTTCCCAGCAGCCTGAATGAAATAGCAAGAAAGGCAAAAGGTTACAAAGCACAAAACCTGCTTTATCTGAAGTGCAGATACTGAATTGAAAGCTTTATTGTGAACTGACATTCAACGCTGCTAATTAACACACTTCAGATATGTTGCCAAGTGTTCTAGATGAAGAAAAAAACTATCATAGTAACAGTAAAAAGTAAAATCCTGTTGAAACGCCTATAAAAAAACCAAAAAAAAAAACTGTCTTAGGTTGATATGAAATCCAAGTAATCATGTTGCCCATCCAATCTTCACACAAAACCCACAAAACTCGTTAATAAAGAAACGCGTGAAAAGGACAATAATAACAAATATGAGGATTTAATTGCACAAAAACAACGAACCACAAACATCATACTATATACCTTGACAGCTGATTCAGTGCCTAGCTCCTTCAGATCTTCAAATTTCATGACCTATCATTATTATGAACAAGAGTAATGTCAATTTTCATGTTTGTTAAAAGAAACATTAAATCATGGATCAACAACTCAGATATAAAAAAAAGTATCATTCGAAACTTATCATGAGGTTGGTATCACTATCACAAGGCCAGTACACAATGCTAACAGTTAGAATTATCGGGAGTAAAGCTAACAGCTTTATGTCAGTGTAATAGAATATTATTACAAAAACGAATTGAAAAAAAAAAAGATTAAAAAAAGTTTATTATATTTTTTTTTTTGCAAAAAGCAGAGGCCGAAAAGAAGATGCAGTTCATTAGTAACACATGTTTGCAATTATCAACAATTGTAGTAACACATGTTTGCAATTATCAACAATGTCATTTTAAACAACACAGAAGTGAAACTAACTAGGATATCTCTGTATAAAAGAAAATTCATTGACAATAACGACCTCAGCACATATAAATCCTTTCTCAAAATCAGTATGAATTGTCCCAGCAGCTTGAGGAGCCTTGGTCTGCCGTCTGATCTGCCAACACTTAACCTGATAAAAGAACTCCAAATTTTCAAACCAATATTAATTAAAGAAACATAAAAGAAAACAAAGAGAACCACACGTTCCATTCACGTACCTCATCAGGGCCAGCAGTGAAAAAATATATGAGATTAATTGCAGAAAATCCAGTCTTTATGATCTTTGGAAGAGCACTGTAGCAAGTTAGGAGAAGAAAATTAGTAACATTTGCCTTTTCCATTTTCAATGATTTCCCAGAGCAAAAAAATCTAAAATGTTACAGTAAAACAAGCCTACACAGTAAAAAAGGCTCTTTGGAATGTTACATTTTGAATGCATGCTAAAATGTTTCTTTGCTACTACTTTAAGAAATTCAAGTCCTTCAAAAGCAGTGCAGATCTCCATTTTCTTAGGTAAAATTTGAGATCAAAATAACTTATTTCCTCAACTTATGCCCCTAGATCTTTCAAATCAAGTGCAATGGCCTAACATAATCAACCAAGAAGTCCTCACTGTAGAGTCGCCCATCTACTTTAATCAGTTTAAACATGAATTTTAATGCAGTTTCAGAGTTAGGTAGCCAGTTTGAAAGTGATTTCCTCACAATCAGAAATTACAAACCTTTGTATTTTGTTCTCCTCGCAGTACTTAGTTGCATCCTCTGGTGAAATATCAGCAAGATTCCTTTCTAACATACCACTGAAAGGAATGATTGTTTCACCCCCGTGTTCCTGCACCCTAGAAGAAGAAAACACCACTCATTCATACAGAGAATTAAACAAACTCTAAAAGCTAACATCTGATAATGACACAAATTAGATGCCAAATGTACAGAAAGCAGCGGACTAACCAAGCATGGATTTTTGGCAAATATTTGTTCTTTTTCCTCTGATAATCCCTTTCATTCATGTTAACCTGAAAAACTTAAGTAGCAAAGAATCACTTTAATTGAAAATAAAATCTGTAGGGCAGAAACGCAACTTTAAAAACTCCATCAGATAGAAAAGCATATACTGCTAGACAAGTCAAAGCCTATGAAACATAGCCACATCAAATGTGTAAAAAGTCAAATGTACTATCTAACAGTGTTTAGAAAAGGCGCATTTATTATAAAAGCATGAAGGCACCCCTTGTTCTCCACATAATTGGGAGAAATTTCTTAAAAGAACATGTAGAGATATAGGAGGTAGAATAAATCATAAGGAGAAGTGAAAGACTTGCCAAATAGACAACAGGCTTAGCAGATAGCAACTGAAAAGTGTTTAGAAACTCAATATCAGCAGCCTTCCAGTCTCCCAGTCGAACATCTTTCCCATCATCAAGCCATGCTTTGACCTGCAAATTTCATTGCATGACTTGCATTGTATTGCACACAGAGTCAATTTATATAACCAACACCATAGCAGTGGAAAAAGCACAAGTATTAATCACACTGATAATATAAGCATGCATACATAATGGGAAAACAACATGGTATGTCCCCTTTATTGCCACTTTGTAAATGCTTGTATGCATCATGTATACACATCTAACAAAACACTATATTGTACAGGGTACACGTAGTATACATTCAAATGTGGTGTTTAAAAAAAATATGCTGAGTGCCTTTTTAGTGATTGTTCTTGTTTTAGGTAGGATAAGCAAAAATACCGACATAAAAGGACAAAGATGTATGCAAATTTAGAACAATCAACCAACAAAGTTCACAAGAATTGCTAAGCTCAGAAGACAGTAAGACACTATTCAATATAAGAAGAGCATCACTTAAAAGTAGTAGAACACAAACCCTTTCACACAATTCATGCTCTATTTTCAACTGTTTGTCATTGCTCCTCTTCATGCTCTTTTCAAGATCTTCTATCCTCCTTTCAATGAATTCAATATCCTACAAATAAGCAAGCATAACTAAACCAGAAAACGAAAATAAACACAGAAAGTGAGCTAAAGATAAAAGATGGATCATTTCTAGGAACAACAGAGGCATACCTTGAGCCTCAGCTCTGCATGAATAACCTCAAGATCCCTCACAGGATCCACGGAGTCATCAACATGAATAATATCCGGATCTTCAAATGCACCTATGTTACACAGAAAGAACCAAGTGAAAAGCTTCACATTATTTAAGGCAAGGGCTTTAGAAAGAAACAATCAATGAAAAATACGAAAGGAACATCCTAACCGCCAATGGCCAAACTGACAAGCTACAACAAACAAAACCCAAAGAAATTCACATGAGCCAACTAAGTTCAGTGAGACATTGTGCCTATCATCTAAGTAAAAGTGGAGTTAAATAGTTCCCAGTTAAATTCCAAAGAAACGGTACTGCAATACTAAGTCCACAATCATTACATTTCCTAATGCCACTGCCACAATTACGAGAGTAACAGATAAAGAGTACGGTTGTCGATATATTACGCAAAACATGGAAAATCCCATCAACAGCACGAATATGCGACAAGAAATTGTTGCCCAATCCTTGTCCTTCATGAGCACCTTTAACAAGTCCAGCAATATCATGAATTTCCAAAAAAGCCGCAACCTAACAACACGAAATCATCACAATCACTCTTCCGCAATCACAATCGCAACAACATTTTAAAACAACAAAGCTAACAACAACCTCATTTTTAGGCTTGTAAAGTTGACAAAGCCACTCAAACCTCTCATCAGGCACGTGAACTCTTGCCTCGTTAGGTTCAATAGTACAAAAAGGAAAATTCTCAGCCGGAATTGAAAGCTTTGTTAAAGTGTTGAATAGAGTTGATTTTCCAACATTTGGCAATCCAACCTACAGAACTCACGAAGCCACGTCATCATTTTAGCAAACTGAAATTAATGTACAGAGCGAGAGACAGTTACTTACGATTCCGATTTTCAGATGAGAAGAGAAACGGCCGAGAATAGGTCTCTCGACGGGAGCATCCTTAGACTTTGCTGCTTTTGGGGGCATGATTGTAATTTCACTTCACCTCTTTGTAACTAGAGAAGTCAGTTCAGTAGTGCTTTTGTGTTAGGGTTTAGTGCGGAAGAGTGGTGCGGTTGATTAGACCAATTTCGTTATTTTGATCTAACCGACCGGTCGTCCTCTGTGAACGATTTTTCCGCGTCTCCCGACATTCGCCCTATACCTTACGGTTAAACTCCATTCTGGTCCTTAGTTTTCTTTAATTTTTTTTCCAGATCCTTGCATTTTAGAATCACCTTATATGATCCAGAATGTAAATCCTGAATATTCAATTATTTTTAAATACAATTTTTTTAATTATTTATTTATTATTTATAAATTTTCATTATTTTTATTTAAAAATAAAAAATGATTATGGATGTGATGGAAAATATAGGTAGCGTTAGTGTTAATGTTTGAGCAAACTACATCATCTTTTTTTGGAAAAAAAAACCAGTTTAAGACATTTGACAACTCACAAAATTGCTTTTAACAAAAATATTTTTCTGAAAAAAAGCTTCTTTTTTTAAAAACTACCACTTTTCTTCCTTAATAAAATATTTTTTAATTTTAATTTATTTTAAAAAAATTTAATATATTTAATATATTATTTTTTAATAAAAAAATTTAATATTTTTATTTTTTTATTATTAATTTATTTTATAAAAACATTTTTATCAAAATTTTAAAATAATTTTACAATTAATAATAAATTTTTTATACAGTCAATTCATTATTATACTAAAAACAATTTTGTAAAAGGCATTTTTTTTTACAATGAAAACAATTTTGAAGAACAATTCTAAAATGACAAGGAGTGTTAAAAAAAGTATAATAAATAGAAGTCTGAATCGAATAATAAGATGCGGTGAGTTTAAATTAAACGATTTGTGAAACAATCCAATGATCTGAACCTTCGGATTCGGAACGCCCACTTGTACATCCTCGTCGTCAGAACAATCCTCCCACTCCCATTCCTGTTTGGATTGATCGAGCTAGTCCGATTCAGGGCTGGCTTCTCCATCTCATCAATCACGGCTTTAATCTCAAAAACTTCCCTCAAAATTAAACGCACCAAATCTTCTTCTCTAACTTTCCTTAAATACTTGATCGCTTCTCCTTCCTTTCACGGTGGTCGCGGTGCTCTTCCCTCCGCCGGCGGTTGTCCTTCCGACCTCACCTACCTTGCCGGCGGCGGATTTTAATTTTTGCTCTATTTTTTCGGCTTTCGTATATTATTGCTTTCGTTTTTTGCTATTATTGTTTGTAATTAGAGTATTATGGTTACTGTAAAGACAATTGAAGATGATAAGCTTGTTCCTAAGCTTTCTGCTGAGATGAATTGCCCGCATTGCTCTTCTATACAAGGTGGTTGTTATAGTTGTTTTTTGATTGTTGTTAACTGTTTGTTTTAGTTGTTTAATTGATGTTGGTGTATTTTGTGGTACCAGTGCCCGTTTACTGCTTAGGGGCGAAATCGTCAATGGATAATGTGGATTCTGGAGAGGACCATAGTCTGTTGGATTCTCTTCTTCTTGCTCAGGTTTCGTAAAAGGAATTTCTTGTAGCTTTTCGTGTATGGAAAATGTGTTGCGGTGTTGGTTTTTACTGTGTGTTTGTGCATTGTAGTGGGAAGATTGCTCGTGGAAGGGTTCGTTTAGCTATGATATAACTCTAACAGAGATTAAGGTTTGTAGTTTTGTCGATCAACATTGTCTGCGCTGTTGTGAATGGAGTTTGAATGTGAGAATTTGGCTTTAAAATTTAGCTGTGTTATGCAGGTTGTTGGTGGTACGAACAAGTTTCTTGTTCAGTTAAATGATCAGCGGAATATGGATTGTGTTCAAAATCAGGAGGTTCATGGAATAAAGGGTGTGTATGCGTGTGAAAGGATTAAACATCGTGACGAGTTACTCTTTTGCATTTCACATGGTGATAAGGCATGCTCAGAGATTTTCCCATCGGCTGCTGTGCCTAACGGTTCAGTCTTCATTTTTGCTAATGTGAGCAACTTTTCCCTTGGATGCCTTCTTTTAATTTTCTGTTTTTTGCTTTTTAGTTGGTTTTTTGTTACAATGGTTTTTTCACCGTCTGAAGTATATCTGAGTGAGAGATGTCATATTTGACGTGTTAGGTAAATCCCATTGAGTATGGTCACATTATCCTAGTGCCTCAGGATTTTACCAGCATTTACGAGGGGCTTGGCGCAAGATCCATGGAAATGGCTTTAAGGATGGCTGTTGAGATGAATAATTCCTCGTTTCGCTTGTTCTATGATTGTTCTGGAACAGCCAATAACTATTTATATTTTCAGGTACTTTATTGTGTGCCCTCAAAGGACTCTTCTCCGCTTGTTATTGTTAAACTACATGTGAGCATAATCTGGAAAATCTTGAATAGTTCTCATAAAGGTTTCTTTGACACATTCAGAACACATAAAATAATTGTTACACTTCATATTTATTTCTTTGCATAAGTGCGAGACAAATTTGAATGTTACTACTTTTTAGTTAAATATGATTTTTAACTGTAAACTAGCTGAATCATACTTGCAATTTGTCTTTCAAAGTGTGCGTATGAAACTGTCAAAATTGATAATTTCATGACTGCAACTTAATTTTCTTTCTTCTATTGTGCAGGCATGCTACTTTCCAGATCTTTTACCCGTGGAGTTCATGTCTGTTGATTCCTTGTTTTCTGATTCACTTGGAAGAATTCATATATCTGCCGTTGCAGAATATCCCATCAAAACTTTGGTCTTTGAGAGTACCTGCAACATTAAGATAATGGCAGATGTCTTTGTTGATATATGTGCATATCTGTTGGAGAAGAACATTTCATACAACTTGCTGATTTCTGATTGCGGCAAAAGGATCTTTCTGTTTCTTCAGGTAAAATTGTCATAGCCTAGTCGGCCAGCAATCTCTTTTTCCTCTTCATTTGGAATACGATTCAATTGTCTAATTTTCACTGCATCTTTGTAGAGAAGCATCTAAATTTACTAATCTTAATACCTGCGAATTTTGATCGATGTTCTTGTGTCAAGTAAAATTTTGTGTATTTTTTCTCAATTGCTGATTCGTTATTGGAATTGATTGCCAGAAGCAAACCCTGTTGACTTCCAAAAACCTTTCCACCTGGGAATGCGGAGGCTACTTCGTGTTCGGGTCAAAATCAGAATTTGACCAAGTTACAGAGGAAGATCTGCTGAAGCGTCTCAGCAATGTCTCACTTGATGAGGAAGCTTTTGCGGCTGTGAAGCGGATTTGTTGCAGCATTTCAAGGAAATATATGACTGGAACTTAATCTCTCATGCATCCATGTTGCTACCATGGAAAAAAAACTTATAACATACATAGTTACAAACTTTGTCTCAAATATATATTCACTCTTGTTCAAACATTTTTGTAGGGATCGTAATTCGACTTAGGCTGTCGTAATTGTGTCATACTGTTTTTCTATCAAATATTATTATTAATAAAATTAAATTTGTGTCATTTATGTCGTGTCATTATTTATAAATTATGTTATAAATTATGCTATCAGATTAGAAATTGTAGAGAAGAACGAGACCAACTATGGTTCTTTTCCTTCTAGTTTATGTTTATTAAGCACCTTTACATTATGACAAGGAGAATTATGAGATTATGAGTTCCATTTTCTTTCGTGGCTTCATTCTTATCAAATTAGATATAAAGTATTTTGTTACGAATAAAATAAAAGAATAGAATTTAAATTCGCTGCAAACTCCTTCAGTGAATTGCTGCAAGGTGTTTGATGCCATTACACTCCACCTTGTGATCTACCAGTTTCTTCATCTGAATGTGAAGACTCTTCTCTCTGCTATGCCAAACTGTTATCTTCAACCTCCTCCATTAACACATGGCTACTCCTTAATGAAGTTTCTGTAGCATTGGAAAGTGACCAAGCTTCATGCAGTTGCAGCACATATTCCAAGTGCCACAATACCTCTCCCATTGTAGGCCGAGCCTTCCCGTCGTCGGCAAGGCATTTTTCGGCTATCTCTCCGAACTTCTTCAGTGATTCGGGGCAGTATTTTCCCCTGAGATGCGGGTCGATAATGGTTTCGAGTGACTTCTCTCGCTGCCACCTCAATGCCCACTCGGCAAGATTGATTTGATCTTTAGGTAAAGTTGGGTTTATGACAGCTCTAGCACATGCAACTTCAAATAACACCACACCAAATGAGTAAACATCGGACTTCTCGGTCAACTGTTGGCGGCGGAAATACTCAGGATCGAGATATCCGAAGCTTCCTTTCACAGCCGTGCTGACATGAGTGTGTTCTAGTGATGGTCCCGTTCTTGATAAGCCGAAGTCGGACATTTTTGCAACGAAATTTTCATCCAGAAGTATGTTGGTTGTCTTAACATCCCTGTGAATTATACCACGGTCTGATCCTGTGTGAAGGTAATGGAGACCCCTAGCAGAACCAATGCACACTTCCACCCTTTGCTTCCAAGATAATGGAGGAAGGTCACCCCCAAAGAGATGACTTCTGAGAGTTCCATTTGCCATGTATTCGTACACCAAGATCATCTCTCCTTGTTCTTCGCAGAATCCAATTAAGGACACCAAATGCCTATGTCTCAGCTTCGAAAGCATTTCAATCTCTGTTTCAAATTCAGCCAAGCCTTGTTCGGATTGGGGATTTGCTCGCTTAATCGCTGTAAGGGTGCCATCTTCAATCTCTCCCTTGTATACTTTGCCAAATCCACCAACACCAATCACCAAACTCTCATCAAAATTGTTAGTTGCAGCGCGAATTTCAGCCAACGTGAATCGCATACCAAGTCTAGAAGAAGCAACAGAGCCATAACCATTTTGGACACTCCCTTTAGCATTACCAGTACTACTGACAATGGCGCCATTCAAGAACAGAGGCCGCCACCCAGGAGGGTTGTTTTTGGAATCACCGACTTCTTGCCTCCGCTTTTTGCACAGGCAAAATATGATGATAGATACAACCACAAGGACAAAAACAAAAGCAACACCCGCTCCAATTCCCACCCAGAGAATCCAAGATTTTGAGCTTCCAGCAGAATTTTTAGCTGAATCAAATCTCTCTGCTGAGGCTAGATTCCCATTCCGGCTTAGCTTAAAAATTTCCAGCCCATTCAAAAGAGCATCTGTTCCTGAAGCTCCAGCTGCAGTGTCAGGACCTAGTTGGACCCAAAGAGTGTTGACTTTGGAGGAAACCACATCAAAATAATCTTGATGAATTGCCCTATTCTTCCCTTTTGCTCGTGCGTATACATCAAAGTTATCGGCAGCAGTTTTGTTGTTGATGTAAATCCTAAAAATCCTCTGGTTTGCTTTGTCATATTGCAGTTCACAGAAATGTAACCGAACTATATAATCAAAATCAGGATCCACATCAAATTTCCATGACATATTAAACCTTTTGTCCAAGACTTGAGTGTTGGACATAGTTCTTGCTGTTTCATAGACAAGGAGCGGAGCCATAGAGGAATCATTACTAGAAGCATATGTGATATTTGACGTGTTACTAATCTCCAAACCAGCATTAGCTGTGATCATGTAGCTTGTATCCACTTCCCAGTTCCTCCAGAGGACTGAATCCTGATTGGATTTAATCTCAGAGCCTCCCACGTTCAATCTATACATTGTCTGCATTCCACGGCCAACGAGATCAAAACTTGCATCATTTCCACCCACTTTACTAACTGTATCTGCAAAAAGTAGATCTACTATGGGAACGATCTCGATGGCATTAATGAAACCAAAGGATCCTTGGGACGGAATGAACTGAATCACAAGCCAATCCTGATTGAGTCCCGCAATGTACTCTTTTACAAGAACTGAACTTGAATTGCTGCCGGAATTCAGCAAGTATGAATTCTCATAATCAATCTCACCCTGAACACTGATCTCGGACACTAGTCTTAGACCATTAGCCACAATACTAAATGAAGATTCGCTTGCATTATACTTCTCAAAAACAAATGGACTGAAGTGGAATCTGAGAAAGTAGTTTCCCTGCACCCCTTCAAAAGTGTAATTTAAATCAGCTGTGAAAACCCGGGCAGTTTGGTATATCAAACCGAAGCTTGAATCATTTTTAACCGCAGACAAAGTTGCAGCCATATCAGAATAACTGAGAGTGACATTGCTACTAATGTTCAAATCACCAACCCATCTCCTACCATCCACATTAACACTAGCATTTGTGCCACATGTAATAAGAAAAGTCTTTGACTGAGCTTGACCAATGCCAAAACACAGTAACAAAATCACCATGAAACATAAGATCTCTTTTCCCTGTACCATCTTCATCACCCCCTCTTTCATCAATAACCTCAAATACACAAAAGAATTATTCTGGCAGAAAGTGTCACAATCAAACAACAGTTCCCACCAAACCAAATTTCATCAAACGATCAAAATGAACCAATCTTTAAAACACATGGACTAGCTATGCACTCTTTCTATCATCCAAAACTTCAAACAAGCTTCACACAACGCAAAAGTCTCAACAACTTCACAATGCATTCAAGCCTTTCACAAAAACAACAAGTTACCTTCAAGAAAAGCATCCAAGTACACAAATTTTCAATCTTGGAGACTCCAGGTGATGAAAGAACCAAACTTTATGAACAACCAAGTTGCCTTTCTTCATCGAGAGAGCTGATAGATCTGAACAAACGGCAAGACACGTAAACAAAAACAAGAAAGAAGAAAAAACCAAGCATAAATGATACAGCATCACTTACCAGAGTGAGAATAAAGTGGAGAAAAAAAAGGGTGATGAGGTTATGAGAAGAAAAAAGCAGAACAAGAACATGGGTTGTATGTTAGAAAAAGAACAGATTGGAAAAGTTGAGTTCATCATCTTTCTGATATGGTTGGTTTTTGTTGTATTCTTACATAAAACGACACAACAATCTGACATCTAATTAATTCATTGCACTTTATTATTCTCCATTTTCGTAACTCTTTAATAATAAAAATGAACATGACTCTATAATATACCTATTAATTTTTTTAATATACGTTTATAATACAATACGATACGATATGATATGTTCACAAATATTATAAAATTTTATTAAAATTGTATAACGAAAGAGGCAGAGATGTGCTTGCATTATTTGAGAGGTGAGGTGGGTCACATGCATTTTTTAAGATGAGCAACGAAATTAGGGCATTTTTAATTTTTTATATTATTAGATGTAGTAAAAATAAATTTAAATTTTTTTATTATTTTGATCCAAATATTTTTAATAATCTAAAAAGAATCTTGATTAAAAATAATTTTTATGAAGGAAATTACGAAAGTGGTAATTGGGATTTATATTATTAATTGAGGATTGTCTTATTATCCTTTTCCGTACCCAATGAGTACCCTTTTCTTAAATGCTAACATTAATACTCCCTTGTTTATTCCTGTCTTTTTTTTTATGATAAATATAGTTTAAAATATTATAAGCCGATTAAAAATATATTTAATATATTTTAAGTTAGTATTTAATTTATTATTATATTATTTTATTTGTGTACATTAAAATAATAATTAAATTAAATTTATATTAAAAATAAAAATTAATCAGAATAATATTAAAATAAATTATTAAATTAAAGATTGTGACGAAATACACAATATAAATAGTCGTTATAATAATCTATTTTTATATAGTTAAACTTCAATTAATTTTCTATTTTTTAAAAATAAATGTGTGAGAAATAGAACATCATAGTAATTTTATTTATAACTTTTAAAATAAAAAAAAATCTTTTAATTAGTAGGTTAAAATGCTTACGTGTTAAGAAAGCGAGTGTTAGATGAGCTAAACTATAATTAATAAAAGTGATTAGGAGAAGAAGGTACAATCAAATCGGCTATCCATAAATAAAATATTGATTTGACTAAACAACCACTCTTTTTATTTATATTTCCTTAATCATCTCTTTCCATTTATCTAATATTATACCAGCAAAAATTGGACGGTTAGTTTATTGGTCGAATCACTGGTTTAGTGGTCGAACCGATAATTTAAAAATAATATAAATAAATAAATAATTGTATATAAGTATATAGAATTGTTTAATTTTTAAATTATTTAATTTTTTTAATACTTAAAACTGATCTGGTTCACCGGTTCATTGGTTGAATCGATCGGTTAGTAGATTTTTACTGGTTTAATACCAGCTCACTTGTAGACCAATTTGAACGGTAAACCAGGACCAAATCAGTAGTCGGTTCACCAATTCGATCGTTCAATTCGTTCTGTGTTTTGTCACATATAATTGATCTCACTCTTTTCAATAGCTAATAAAAAAAATGCATTACTAATGTCATCCGTTAACCTTCAGAACCGACTTTGATGCTTTGTTTGGATGGATGGAATTGAGTGGAAAGAAAAAGAAATTTAAGTAATGAAAAATAATTGAAAAGAATAGAAAAGAAATAATATTTCTCTTCTTATGTTTGGTATTTTTTTAAGAATACATTTCTCTTTGGTTCTCATCAAATTAGTGGGAAATTTTTCAAGAAAAAAAAAATGAATAGATGGGAAATGTAATTTCTTTTCTATTCTCTCCTTATTATATTTTTCTACTCTATCCAAATAAGCAAATGAAGGAAATGCATTTTCTTTTTTTTTTTCCACTCAATTCCATCAATCCAAACAAAGGCTAAGTCCTAACCAGTTCTGTTCATGATTTAACCGATCGATTTATCAATTTTTTTAACCGATTTGATGTGAACTAAACTGAACCATCATAACGGTACAGACAAGAAGGATGAATATATTGAAGGATATCCATAAAATTAGGCCCCTATCCTATGATCAAATAATAACAATAGTTAGCTATAACACTTAAAAACATTAAACTAAAAATTTAAAATTTAAAAATTTTGATTTAATAATTTAAAGAGTATTATTAATTTAGTTAAAAATATGATAATATATATTAATTTATTTTAATTTAGCCCACTAAAGGCTGGTTGATGGGTATCATCAAACGAAGGTTATCTATATAATATAGTAATTAGAGTAGAATAATTGAGTATTTAATAATAATGAGACAATAAGATTTGGATTAGTGAGGGACAGAATCATTAAATATAACAGATTTTAAAAGATTTGGTAACGTGTTATGGGTTGCCATTTCCTCAAAATTTGGTTGGACTTATCCTAACCTAACCACATTATTATTATTATTATTATTTATTATTATTATTATTATTATTATTATTATTATTATTATTATTATTATTATTATATTCATTGTAGCTTTTAATTTTGTTGGTCAATTGCATGCATGCAAATTAACTTTTTTAAATTCCTCTAATTTATCCTTCGTCAGTGAGTTCAGCGGTTAAGGAATCAATCAGTACACTGAGAGTGCGGGGTTCGATCCCTGGCTTCGTAGCGGCTCTAGGAAAAGCTTACAGGCTATAACCTGCTAGCTCGCCAAGTCTTTCTGAGACTTTTTGCCCTTAGTTGTTGAGCTAGCTCGATCCCTTTTTTTAAATTTTGTTTTATCAAAAAAAATCATCTTATTTACCCACGAGGTGTTTGTTGAGTTATCAACTCAATTTTTGTAAGATTCGATTTGATATACTCTCAGTATCGAATTCCAGTAGAATCGCCCTCGTGAGGTAAGGGCAGGGTGTCTCCATTAGAGAGCTCCCCTAGAGCCACTACAAAAATAGAACATTGCACTCTCAATGTGCTGATTGACTCCTTTTATTATTGAACCCACGGACGAAGAGTGAGTAGTTGGAGTTATTCCGAAACAAAATCATAAGATAAACAAAATAAACAAAACCTAACATAATTAAACTCATATACTCCAATCTCAATTCAATTAAAATAAACAAAAACCTAGAAAATGGATACTTGCACATGTAATAAAACTTGTTTAATTGTAAACAAATTTTTTTATAGATAACATTTACTAACACATGTAATAAAACTTGTTTAATTTTTTTTTTGTTTATGATGAATTCAATATATAAAATTTGATAAAGAACATAAATTTTTTCCGCTATTGATATCTATCTTTAATCTACGTATGCTATTTATTTATACATAAATTTTTTATTTTTTTATTTAATCTAATTATTTACTAGCAAATTAAATGAATTTTAATGCATTAATAGTGACATTAAATCTTGTACTAAAGTGGAGAGAGATGAGACTTAAAGAAAATATTACTCTCTCTATTTCATAAAAACTATGTACGTTTTTTATATATATTGTCTCATCATATGGGAATCCTCTTATCTAGATATCATAGCGAAGTTTAGTTCATGTTTAAGTACAAAGATTCAAAAGAACAAATTGAGTACATTAAGAAGAATAACCTTATAAAAACTTCACAAGAATGCTAACCACAAATCTGATGTATGGATGCTTTCCTGCTTCCTTGTTCTCCTCTTCTTTCTTCCTTATGCTACTCTTTCTGCTCTTTTCTCTCAAAAGATAGAACTAAACTCTCTTCTCTCTCTCGTATATTTTCTTCTGCCTATAAGGAATGTCTTCCTTATTTCATGAGAAGTATTTGTTCCCCAGAGAGATGTGTTT
>CANYCX010478674.1:0-10466 GCA_948193385.1 Breynia disticha f. nivosa
ATGATTTTAGCAAGAAACAATGTGTTTTTCACCTCCTAACATCATTTTCTGATGATTTTGAAGTCTTGGGTCGAAGTTGAGAGAATTTTATTCGGTTTGGAAAATGTCCCGTAATAAAACAGAAGCTGATTTTAAACAAATCCAGCCGACACAGTCTGGGGCACGGCTCGTGCTTCAGGTCGTGTTGGTCATTTTCTCGACTTTTTTGGATAATTTTTAATACAGAAATTCCTGAGTTTGAACACGAGCACAAGACCAATTTTTGAACGAGCACAAGATCGTGCTGCAAGCTTGAGGTCGTGCTACACTGCTGTTTTTGGGCAATTTTCTTGCGTTTTCATCCGATTTGACTCCGTTTAAGTCCGTTTCTTGTATATTTTCATTCTAATAAATTCCAGGACGTTACAGTAAACTCAAAATCAGGCATTCATATAATTGACGAACTTTAAACTGTCATCAACAAAAATGAACAAACATATCCTAGCATTCCTACAATTGAAACACACAAAAATAAACATTCACCTAATTTTCCGTAGCTCTTTTCCTCTTTCACTTTTAACGATATCAAGTCCACTGTCCATAAAAATTTTAAAAAAATCTGTAATATAGAAAAAATGAATCAAGGATTTTATGATTCAAGAATTTAACACGAATAAAATAAGAGAGTGTAGCAGAATACCTCTAATTGATAGATCATCGCGTTTTTGTTTACGTGCCAAAAATCCGGGCACTATAATGAATCTGGATTTTAGTTTCCACTTTCCACAACCAATGAAGATGATGAACCGAGATAGACTCATTTTCTATGGAGAAAATGTGGAAGAGTATATGTATGTTCTTATTATGTCTCATAATAATATTAATGATATTTTCTCTCTCTTTAGCTTTTTTTTTTTAACAAATTTTAGGTAAAAGATCTGACTAGCTTACGAACTAAGGGTAAAGAATCTCATAAAGATATGACGAACAAACATGTTATAGCTTATATATATCCCCCAGTGTCACTGTAGACTCATGGTTAACTATTTTATATGTAAGCTTAGATGCATATACTTAACACATTTACACACCTCGATCAAGACAAATGTACATTTATAAGATCAAGACAAATGTACATTTATAAGTGTTGGAATTATCGTAACGGGTATTGCAAAAATTATTTATCTCATATTTATTTAATGTGAGCTAACTCAGCGCCTTTCTTAAAATTTTGTAACAAAAAAAATATACGAAGAAAGAGATTGCAAGAAATTTTGATTTTTGACAAAAATTATTTTGTGAAAAAGTTTAGACGAATTTTACCGAAAGTTTTTTTCTTGTTGAATGAAAATTTTTCGCTAATCATAATTGTTGTTAGAAAATTCTGTGAAATTTCGACAACTTTCACATTCATCAAACGAAATTTCATGAAATATTTGCAACGAATTTTATCAATTTTTTTTTATGTACTACTTTATCTCTTACAATTAACTCCAGACAATATTTTCTTATTTTTCTCTCTTTTAAATCTTTTAATTAACTATCAATTCTTTTTTTGTGTTTATCTTTTAATTTGTCATTGTTTATATTTTCATTTAACAATATGTTTTCCAACAATGCTTTTTCCGACAAATTTTTTCCTACGAATTGCATTAAAAAATTATAAATTTCGATAAAATTTGTTGAAAATTAATCATCAAAATTTGACATTTTTTCTTCTAGTGTAAAAATACTAATTTAAAATATGATATGTAAGAGTTAAAAAAAGAGAAAATGAGAGCGAGTAAAGATAACATAAACTATTTTAATTAACTCAAACCATTCTTCAAAACTTAAACACTATTGTGAACATAGAAACGAGGGTCGATCTTTTGCCCGTATGTTTAACGGTAAAGAGGGTCAACCAACACACTGAAGGTGCATATTTCGATCTTTGAGACTTCTTGCCCTTGTTTGTGGGCTAGTCGAGTCATTTTCCTAAAATTTGTAAACAAAATAAAAAGAAACAAAGGTCGAAACAAATAATTTTGAAGCCATAGGAATCGGAAAAGATATATCACTAAATCCAATGGACCACAAATAATATTTGCCCAATATTTAACCATACCCGAAAAAGAAATCAATCTATTTTCTCCATTTATTTTTAATCTTTTAACAGTAATTTTAATTTTAAAATTTTATTTAAAATAAATATAATCTTATATTTTTGTTTCATTTTTTATTTTTAAAAATACTCTTATTTAAACTTAAATTAAATTTATTTATTTATTTTATTCTTATTTTTTCAAAATTAAACATAAACAATAAAATTTTTCTAACTTATTAAAAATATTTTTAACCTAAAATCTTAAAAAAACAAGAAAGTACAAAGCAACTCATAAGTCATAACCTTACAAAAAAGTAAATGCCAAAGGAGTTAAAAATTCAATCTTTTGGGGCAATTAAATCTCTTTCTCAAGAGTTTTGGAACCAAAAGCTACACAAGCTTATTCTGTCTGAATGATATATCTATTTTGATTGATTAGTTCATAAAGAAGATAAGAATGGCAGGCATAGCTATAGTATTGGATCTATTAAAGAAAAATCAAGGCTTTACTTCAAAGCAATTCTCAGCTTCCACCGCCGGCTCTGCCGCTTCCTTTGCTGCCGCGGCTGCCACAACCCCTTTTGCGTCTAGATTCTTATTTGGGTATATTTCTTTTTGTTTAATTTTTTTGTAAATATGAGTGCTTCTGTTGTTTCTTTTATGTTGAATGTGTGAAAAGATTAGTTCTTTTATTGGTTTGTGATGTTTGTGAATTAAGTTGGGCTGTGAAATAGTTGAAAGCTGCTGAATTGATTTGGGTTTTTTGAAAGCTGCTGAATTGATTTGGGTTTTTTGTGATTGTGAGTTGGAGATTGGTTTTTTGATAGAAGGTCGTGGAAGGATTATGAATTTGTTTGTAGTTCTTCAGTTTGTGATGAAAGTGAGTGAGTGAGTGACTTCTTTTGTGTGTGTTTTAATGATTGAAATTGGAGGGAAGTTGTTAGTGTGGAATGTTGGAGATGGAAGTCTTGTGTATAGCTTTGAACAAGATGTGTTTTTTATTGCTCGGTTTCTTCCACCATTAATTGAATCCTATGTTTGCATTTCACAGTTATCCAAAGCTTCCGGTTGCTTATTGCGATGCTGGTGCTACATTAACTGATGATTACATTTCTAATATCCGACGAGCATCTGAGAATTTCTTCCAGCACGATTCTCTGAAGTATAGTACCAAGGAGTACCATCTTGAGATAAAGCCTCTCTTTTCAGCATTTGAATGGAAACAGCTTGCAATGACATCCTTGAGGTCTTTTTTGCTGTTCTATTTGCCTCTTCTAGAGCCTAGTGCGTTAAATGAAGAAGATGATGAGGATTTCCTGCAGGATACTTTAGAAGAGCGCCGTGTAGATTTAGTTGCTCCCTTTCAAAAATCAGTTAAGCAAATTGCTCGTGAGGTTAGTCACAGTGTTCCTTTTAGTTCTCAGTTTGTCCGGGATTCAGTTATGTACTTTCTTATTGTAAAATATAGTCTTCCAACTGCATCTTACTCGAAACAGAGAAGTATGTACTTCATGATTTCAGTAATTGATGCTATTTTAGATGTATTTCTGCTTTACCTTGACCTGATGAGATGCTTCTTAGTCTCAAAACTTTTAATTGAGCTAATTGGACTAAAACAACATAAATGGTGTTAATTATACTGTAAGAATTCAATGGTGTTCATGGTCTTTGTTGTTACCTGTTGGATACTTATTCATAATACAAAGTACGAATCATTATTTTCAAGTTACGTACCCTTTGGAAATGTAGCTTCGACTAATCTGGGGCTTATCATTTTTCTCTTACTTCGTTGAGAAGATTATACGTTGGCATGCCGGTCAAGATGCCAATATAGTTTTTTGTCAAAGAATTCTATCAACATACTCTCAGCAAGTCCTTGACATTCCAATTTCCAATAATGGGATTCATACAATCTTATATCGGTCCTGTTGATTTTGAAATCCAAAGTATTCCAAGTTTGGTGTTTAGCTCTGTCTGTGTTCGTAATGTTAATTTCTCTGCTTAATTGTTCATCAGATTACTGTTGTAACTACAAGACGAGTTCTGGAAAGAGTTGCTGTCCACTATGCTTCACAAAGAATAGCATGGAAACTTCTCAAAGGTACTTTAGTCATCTGTAATGATATGATTGCCCATCCTGAGTCGATTCAGACAATTCCGTTTTCTAATGAAGGGCAGCACTACCCATTTCTGTTATTCATCCTTTATCTGTAATTTATCCTTCTTTGCTTCAGTGCTAATGAACTGATGAATATTGGCAGATGTTCCGAAATCAGCTGTGCGCAAGGCCGACAGGGGAATGCCTTTCTATATTTACTTCTTCAGAGTGAGCAGAACAACCTTCAGAGGTCAAAAACATTCTTGTTCATGGGCTAGAAATTTTAGAATTGACTAAAAAAGGACTAGAAATTCAGCCTAATCGGTTTCTCTATATTTTTTCTATTTCATCAGGACACTTTTTAGGAGTTGCTGCATCATGGATCGTCCAAGTTGGCATTGAACTGTACAGGTTCTTTTCTCGTCTGGCAAAGTCAGATGAGGAGAGCAATACCGTCGAGACACAAAAGCAAGTTAAAGTTCTTGGGAAAAAGGTTGCCGGTGTCACCATACGGTGTAGTGCATCACTAGTTTTTGCTTCCATCGGAGCCGGCATTGGTGCTACCGTGATCCGACCTTCAACGGGTCAATGGATAGGTAACAGAATTCGCTTCGTCCACTTTGTTTTTCCAGTATCATGACATATCTTCCTAAACTGTTTATTCAATGATCCCCATGATCTCATCTTCAACTTACTTGCAGGCTGCGCTGCCGGGGACTTGGCCGGACCTATTGTTGTTACCTTTTTCCTTGACAAAGCTCTTCATATCGACCTATGAAGCACTGAGACAAAAACATGTTAGATTTCAGGCACTGCTTCAAGTTTGACAGTTTTTCTCAACTTTTTAAAGAACATTAGAGTTATAATTTTGCTAAATTCCACTACATTGGAAGCTTAGATAAGGCAAGTTTTTCTCCCAAATAGCAGGAACTGCCCAAGTTGTTTCAATCTGAATTTTCATCGAAAAATATTTACCAGCTTCTTCTGTTGGATTTTGAATAAACTATTGTTTTGTTGATGGATATATTGTCTAATGATACTTTCCAATGGTGAAAGATGAACCTTTCTTATAAGTTGAAGGTCGCAATAGGCAATGTTTGAATGAAGCTTTTACCCTTTTTCCATTCTTATGTAAAATTGTCTGTTATCAGTTTTAGCTGAAGAGGGAAGAAGGTTGTGTTTTAGCCAAATATTATCAAAACTTTGATCATTAATCGAACTGAAAAGAATTACTTAGTTCGTTGGCCGAATTTGTAGTTTAAAATTTTAAATAATTTAAATTTTTTAATACTTAAAATCGAATCAGTTCATTGATTCGATACTCGTTCACTCACAAATCGGTACAAATAGTAAAATCAAGCTCGACTAATGACTAGTTTACTGGTTTACGAGTTCAACTAGCTGGTTTGATTTAATTTTTATAATGATGGTTTTTACCATCTAGCAAGTCGATCTACCTTATAACTAGGGTTGCTCACGGAATTTAGAAATATCCGACCAGACTCGAAGACTTTGTTCCGGTAGAACTGAAACCGAAAAAAAATCCATTAATTTTAGCTTTTTCTGTAGTGTTTCTGTAATTTTTCTTATGACAGTTCTGAATCTCAAGTAAAATCGGTTGCTTTTATTTTGTTATTATATTACAGGATAGTGTCAGTGCATGACATTGTTGCGTGGCGTGGGCAAACTTTTGGAAGATTTTGTCAAGCAAGAAAAAACATAAATTATCAATGAAGTTACATTCCAGCAACCATATCAGAATGGAGTAATGATAAAGTTAAATTATTATATGTAGGTTTGTTATTTTTGGTTTAATTCTAATTTGATTATAACATATTTTATTGATCCGCCATAGCAGTCTTGATCTACTTGATGGCAATTAGGAAAGGGAAGTCTCTGCATGACAATGAAATGAAATGAAATGGCATTTTTGCTACAATTTTAGTAATAGTAGGAAATATATTGAGCCAAGTCAAGGAAGATGTTAGGGACGAAAGTTGAGAAGTAAAAAGGTTTAAACTTGCTCCACACTTCTCCCTTCCATATAAGCCGACCCGTATACCACATCTGATGCAGGACGGAGTACGTGTGAGCATTGCGGCCGCTCTAATAAGCAACTCTTGTTAAACAAAATGACAGTAGTTCACTCAGGCACTGGGAGATGGGGAACACAAATTCTGATGAAATCATATTAATGAAATATCCGAATAAAAACAGTGCTAAGTAACTCTTGTCAGGTAAGATTGAATTCAACACGAAGAGACAAGAAGATATAGCAAGTGCCTACATTTTGCCATATACACATCATTTATTGATTCTCTGCGAAAAAACAGTTTATCTAATGGGGCAAAATTTGAAATGGGATCTATCCATAAGGAACCAGTGGTACAAAAAATATATCATACAAACAGCCAATAAAATTCACAAGTCTCATGTTAGAGATTCATTATGTTGTCCTAGTTTCTTATCTTTATCAGGAAAAATGGTTGACTTAAAAAGAAAAAAATGTTTTGATGTAGTCAACAGGATCTTCCCACTACAGTTTGCAACCAAAACTTCTTTTTTTCTGGAATCGAAATGCTCACCTCAACGTCTCCAGAGACTACCTCGGCCTTGTTGCCTCTGTTCTTGCATTCGCCTGCATCACGCCATCATTATTCGCTTAGTTCACAACTCAAATGGGGACGCAATATATTGTTTCCAGATTTACGCCCAAAAAATGAAACAAATAATAGGGAAGTAACATGACATACTTCTGATAGTCTTTCGAACGTTCAATGAACTCTTTAGCAATATCCTTCTTCTCATAAGATGCTAACACCGTTCTGATGTCAGCTGGACTAGCACGAGCAACATCTGTACAGCAAAGGAGACATCCCATGCATTATATACAGTGGAAAAAAAACCTGCAGGTAAAGATAGTTGGCAAAACCAAAAAACTCAAAGCTTATTTGTTCACACAATAATCACTATGACAATTAACACAACCTCAGATAAGTTTTATGAATCCCACACAGTAGAACTTTCAAGAAACTATAAGAATAGTTATTAACTGAGAAACAAAATCTCATGAGAATACAGATTTAGAGTTGTTCATCCAAAAGATTTTCACTCACATTCAAGAAACGGAATGAGATCCAGAAGTGCTGTATCTAAAGGTGCTTCGCCTTTGTCATCAGTCTTGAATGGTTTAATGGGGACGCAGTTCTCTGGTTGAAGACAACTTTCGAAGGCATTGCCACTCACATATATGATCTTTTTAGGATCTCTGTTCAGTTTTGAAAGATCCTGCAATCAATACACAGATAAAATTCTCTATTTTGAAAAACTGGTAGCCTAGGAATAAGGGAAGAAACTACTAAGAAACTACCTTATTAGAAGAAATCAAAAAAATATCAAATATGACATACTCGATAGTGCTTCCCATCCTGATATTTGGTAGCACCCCTTGATAGCCTAAAACGTACACAGTGGTTTCCATCCAACCTTTCAACAATCGGGTCAACATACTGCAGTAGACAATGGATGAGAGTAAAAAATGAAGTAAACTCACAAGACGAAAACAAAAAAAATATAAAGACATGGGAGCACAAAATAAGTCAAAATATTACCATGCTGAGCTGATCAGAATAAACAATAACTTCATAAAACTTTGCCATATGCTGCAGAAAGTCATCGACTCCAGGCCTTTTGAAAGTTCGCCACCCTCTATCACGCTTAAACACCAAAAAGAAGCTGACCATATCAGAATTCCAATGTTTCACATGACGATCACAAAGCATATATACTTAAAAAACTGAACTGTAGTACTGATTTTTCTACATATATAAGGGGAAAAAAAGGAAAATAATTTCATCCTTCTTTTTCACATAGGCATATGTTCTCAAACTTGGCTAAAATTTAATTTTATAAAGCACATTTTGAACTTTTTAAACTAACATGTTGATGCCCTACCTTCCAATCACTGTAGATTATAGTCTCATTAAGATCTAAAACAAGAGTGAAAACATGCTGCTCAGCAGGATGCAAATCAGGGAGAAGCTTATCCGAGGTTGGCTCTGTAAAACCCTATACAAATACAAAAATGAGAAAAAAAATGCAAGGCACACGATAATAAGTTAAAAAGCAGCGGATGATATGAATACTTATGGCACTCACTTCAATTTGTTCTTCTACAAGCTTCCTCAGGTCCAAGTAAAGTTCAACAGCTTTAGCAGGAACTGAAACATCACGGGCAGATAAGCAACGTCATGCTAACTTGGAAACATAAGAAACGAAAAGAGAATTATCAGGGAGATGGTAAATGGTAATCATAGAAGTCCTTTGACAACTCAAATTAGCAGCTCCATCATTGCTAGTTCTCAAGAGAAAAGAAAAACTCAATAACGCCAAGCGAGTTTTGTACCAGTAAATATTGATTAATAATAATGCTAAATAACAAATTCAGAATATCTCCCAATCCCCAATGATCATTGAACTATTATGCAAAAAATTCAAGAGTGAAGTGCCATGACAGGTGTTGACTGCTGAATGGATAGTGCTCTTTTAGAATATCGAAGAAACTCATACAATGACATCCATGGCAAGTGTTGACTGCATAGAGCTCAATATTCTAGCGACACTTAGCAATCCATAAATCACAACAACCACCAACAATTCTTATAAAGTCGAACAAAACAATATGAAGAACTTATACGAAAATTTAGGATACCAAGATAACAAAAATCACATTGCATAAGTCTACACAGTTTGAACAGCACGATCAAATTCAACAACCACACACAGATTAATCTCACTATCAAATCGTAACCCAATTCATAAATGCACAATGCTCACCTGTCATAGCCGCAGAGTAAAGCATTCCCATATATTTCTGCAAAAAATAGCATCACAACATTACTCCTCCAAACTTCAATTAAACTAACAGTAAAAACATTAAAACAACCGTAAAAAATTTCACCTCTGCAGTGTTGGCACTGTCAGCAGCAGTATAATTAGCCGATTCCCGTAAAGCCTTCGTCTTCTCCTTCACTTCATCCAACGTATACGCTACCAGAAAAACAATCAAACGAAAACTTAAACAATTATGCAATTAAAAAATAGATTACATTTCTCCAACATTGTAGTATCTTCTAATGCCAAATAACAAAAAACACTAAATCATTTCGCAAAAAAGAGCGCAATTAATTAATTAATTGAAAAATAAATCACATTTCTCGAGCTTTCTCACAGTTTCAAGAAATAATACCATAAGAAGCATATCCAGCATAAACACTCCCTCCAGTCAACGCTCCAATGACTCCGTACTTCAAAAACCTCCATCCACTCTTTTGTGCCACTTCCGGAACTGTCTCCAGTTGCGGTTCGGCTTTCCCAGCAGCAGCGGCTTGTTCGCCGATGATAGTTTGAGAGGAAATGATAGATTCTTTGTTAGGATTCGAAACGGCGTCGGACGTGGAGAATTTTCGATTAGGTTTCGGAAACTTTGATAGAATTGATGAAATGCGAGATCGGAGAAGTGTTGAGGCCATCTTTAGGGTGGGGAATTTTGAACGAAGGTTTTAGTAGGGTTTTGAATTTTTTTGCGAGAGAGATGATGAAATTAGGAGTGTTTGGTTGAGTTGGGAACATAGAGGTGTTTGGATGTCGGTTTAGGTTAGTTCGCCGACTCGAATAGGGTGGTATTGGTTGGAATAAGGAAAGTGTGATGGGAATTAAATATTTTTTTTTGTTTTTGTTTTTAGATGGAGTATGATATATATTCAAAAATAATTCTCGAAAAGCATAATTTTAGATAAAATTCAGTAATATATATAAATAAATAAGTGTTGGTGATGCTCAGAAAAATAGAGAAATTTGATTGAATATAAATGGGGATGAATTTAAAAATTTTTGTGAACGAAGAACAACGTTTAAGTTTAAAATTTTTGATGCATATAAAAAATATCAGAGTCGGCACAATAGTTTTGCGCATTATTTTGTACCGACAACAAAAAAGAGAAGAATTAATTAAAAACGATAACAAGATATAAAGAAAATTATAGGAAGAAATACGGAATAAAAGACAGATATCCCGCTCCCATTGAATTATTTTTTAGTAGAAAAATAATTGTGACATATTATATGGTTTTTATGGACTTTCTTTCGTACAAGGAACAATGGAGAGTGTACATAACAACTAAATGATTAAAAGTAATATCACGAGCCATATATTATATGAAAATGCTCTACAATAATGAGTATAGTTTCTCATTTTTAAAATTTAAGCTATATTTGAGTAATCTAAAAGAATAATTTATTTTG
>CANYCX010478680.1:0-14140 GCA_948193385.1 Breynia disticha f. nivosa
TTAGAGTTGATAATAATTGATTTGATTCTTGAATAAATGTATGAATGTTTATTTAATTTTCTTGTATGTTATGAATGACATACAGGAGGATCTTGATGGTTGTAGAGTGGATTTTGAGCTGTGTTGCTTATTGATTTTTGCTTTGTTTAGAGGTAAGTGTTCTTACGCTTACATATTGATTCGTACTTTGTTTTAGGCCGATTATTTTTAAGTAAAGATGCCTATAGTTCTATGTTGAGTTGTTAGGTTCTTAGTTGAATCATAATGAATGTGATGGATTGATTTATGCTTGATGTATAAATTGTGATATGGTCTTACTTATGTTAGGATCATATTCGCATGGTTGATTATCGATTGATGATGCATAAGCTTAATTGCTTATATATTATGTATGTTATGTTCCTGGAACATTATGATGTTAGATTATGAGATTGTTGGCATGTTATTCTACTTGCCTTATTGTTCATTTTTATGAACTGTATTTGAATGAGTTTGGTATGCTCTGATTGATATATTGATGTTTGGTTGATATATGTTTGATTTACATGCTCCAGATGTTTTAATTGATATATGAGAAAGCATATGATTGCTTTGTTGAGCATGTTTGAGCATACGTGATTGAGATTTTTGATATATGAATGCATTGATCATTCATTGTGCTGCATTATTGTGTGAAACTGAGATATGAGATACAGGTTGGGCCTGATGATTCTGGGCGAGAGCTCGATGCCGGTCTGGGACCGATCATTCTGTGAGAGATATTGATATCGTACTGGGTACGATGCCGGTCTCGGACCGAGGGAAAAATGATATGAAAAGAAAAAAAAAGAAAAAGAAAAAGAAAAGAAAAGAAAGACCCTGGGGCAGACATTCACATGTGATTGCATCGCATTCATATGCATCTGAGTCTCATTCATACTTAACATTTGTGACTACTGTTTATTGAGTTATGAATGCTTTATTGATGATTTGAAATTTATTTGATATGCGAATGGATTAATTACGTGATAATAGTTTGAAATGATTCAGATTTGATAATGAGAGGATATTACTCTGATGTTTGATTACTCTGTATGAATTATAAAGTAACAGGATTTGTTCTTGAGTTTTGTTTGATATATTGTTGATTCTTAAAATGTTTTCGAGATGATATTGATATGAGATATGACTTGTGTGCGAATGATTATGTGGTATGATTGAGCTGATGATTAGGTTAGAGGAGAATCATATCTCGAGTTGGGATATTGATTGTCCCTGAGCACAATTAAATTTTACATATCAATTATAGCATATGAAACTTACTGAGTATTGTAAAATATACTCACCTTTGTTATTGTGTCCAAATAATGCGCAGGACGCAGATAGCTGCTACTGGATCAGAGCTGCGGTGATCTTCTGTCAGAGTTTGCTGTTGTCAGAGGTCGAGCTCCATAGTTCTGTTTTGGGTGCTTCCATTTTTGACATTGTACATATTTGTACATACTTTGTATAAATGTTTTATTTTGAGTTTGAATGTTTTCAAACTTCATTCACTATTTCTGCTGTAAAATTTTTATGCTATGAATGTGTGGGGCCCATTTGTTTATGAAAATGATATTTTATTTTCTCTCTCCTCTGATTTTCTTCTGATTTGACTCCAATATTATATTATTATTCTTATTATTATTATTAAAGAATATGATTTATCAAGTTAAAAGGGATTTGAAAATGAGCTTCACAGTTTGGCTTGAATTTTAGCAAAGAATGATGTTTCTTCTTTACTTCCACTCACTCCAAGTGTTTTCTAAGGTTTCCTCCAGAGTTTTCTCGTGCTTCTCTCTGTTAATCGAATAAAATAGTATTCAGTTGATTGTTCGGTTTAACATTCTCAGTTGACACGACCTGCAGTATGGGTTGTGCTCGGGGTCGTTCCGTACTTTCTGGCACGAGTTTCAGTTTGATCGTGCACGAGATTGTTCTGGCATTTTCAATAAATGATGAGTATGCCCACTGGCACGGTCGTGCTTCAGCTCGTGTTCATCTGCTGTTTTCTGCACTTTTCCTATTTCTTTCTGATTCAATTCTGTTTTCAATTTATTTTCCAAATAGATTAATTTTATCATTTTTTAGGGCATTAAAAATTATGTATCAACATAAAAATTTCTTTTTTTTTAAGAAAATAGATAACTATGTAAAATATTTATTATTGAATTTTCTTGAAAGTGTCTACCATTATATTTATATATGTTCAAATTTTTGTATTTATATTTTTGTGTAAATATGCCCAATTTCAGTTTAAATATGTGCAAAAATATTCACCACTAATTATGTGTATTTTTTCTCTAATTTAATTCTAACATATGTATGTTAATTGAATTTGATTTTCTCTCTTTTACAATTAATTTTCCCTTTTCTTTTTAATTCAATAACTAATTGTGAATTTATTTTCTCTATTATTTTTCTTCTAATTTATTTTTCTTTTTTTTTTCTTCCATTCTCGTTCTCATTAAAACAACAATCAGGTAGTATTTAGATATGTTCACATATGTATTATAGAACTCCATTTTTTAACAGAAATGAACTTAATTGCTCATCAACGAATGTTTATATGACTATTAATGTTTGATTAGCTACACAAACAAACAATCATATTATTTTGAAACATCTATTATAAAATAATGTTATGTCAAACATAGTCCATAAAAGTTAAAACAAATAACAACAATTAAGTATTAACCATATTATTTGAAAGTCGATTATGAAATGATATTCATTTATGATCATTAATGTTCATTGAACACTAAATTTAAAAATACTATAAAAAATACATTTTAAACATTGATGTTCATGTATGTTATTTATGTTTATTTATATTGAATGCTAATAAAAATTAAAAATACACAAACCCTTAAACACATATGTTTATAAAATTTTGATTAAACATTACAAACAAATCAAATCATTTTGATGATCATTGAAAAGTTCAATGATATTCATGTGTTCAAAACAAACGAGATTCTGAAATATATAAAAAATACATACATGAACACTAATGAACATATATGAACATAACCTAATTGTTGCATTTGTCCGGAAAGAGAATGAAAAAGAAAAAAAAAGAGGTAAACCGGTATAAAAAAGAAAAAAAATGACGAAAGTAAATTTATTATTAGTGAATGAATTAAAAAGAAAAGAGAAATAATTGTAAGAGAGAGAAAACATGGATGTAGGTATATGGACATAAATGAATATTATGGTGGGTATTTTCACACTTTAAATAAAAGAATATGACATTTTCTTAATTTTTTGTTTTAAAAAAATGAATTCTCATTTTTTATATGTCTATATCTATATACTATACTAAAGCTAAAATAGGTGCACATATTTACGACATTTAGATGCATATATAATTAACATGTGTAAAATTTATGATTTAAAGAAAATTATAAGGATAAAATCAAAATATTTTTTGTAGTAAAGAATAAATCATATCAAAATATTTAAAAATTTTCATGTGTAATTTCATGTGTAATATTGTGAATAAGTAATTAAAAATTATTTCTTCAATAAAAACATGCACTTATAAAAATTAATATTTAATTTATACAGCATTTCATTCATATGAATTTGTCACTCTAATTTAAAAATAAATATATCGATTTAAAGTATTATTATTATCATAAAAAATATTTAAAAATAATAACATCTATCTTTGAATAAAATAAATTATATAAATTAATAAATTATTATTATGATAATATATAACATATTGGTACATCGCGACGAAAAGCTTTGGTTTTATTGGAAGGAATAAAGTGAGGAAATCTCCCACTTGAGAAACTGTGTAATTGAAATAGACAGGCATACACGACACCACTTTGAGTATCCCTCAACATTACAGCCCAATTTTTATAGTTTTTATCGACGTTTATAATATAATTTGAATGACACAAATTTATTTTTTATAATATTTATACTATAAATAATTACATTTAATAAAAAGTAATACGAACGATTATGACTCGTTCAACATGAATTGACATCTCTTTCAATTTCAACTTTAATTAATAATAAATCTTTTTTTCAATCATTGTGTTTAAGAAATAAGCAAGTTGCCTGCTATGCCTATGATATCAGTTAATAACTTGTTGCCCTTCATTAATAAATTTAATCCATTTAATCAATAATTAAAAAAATACACGCTGTAATTATAATATTAAAATTATAAATAATAATATTTTATAAAAAATAATACGTGATTAACGCAAATTAACAATTATAAGAAAACGCCATTAAAATAAAATCCAACGTTTTAAAAAAAAAATTAAGATAAAAAAATTAAAAATTCATACTATAAATACTAAAACATCAGATTGAATTAATTACGAAAAACCCTCTTCTAATAACATTTCCCTCCTCCCTCTTTCTTTGCTCGCTCAAACAACATTCAATGGCATCTTCTCAAGCAAGTCTCCTTCTCCAGAAGCAACTCAGAGGTTCAAAGCATTCCTCTTTTTATCTCTTTTCTTATTTTGTTTTATTTAATTATTCGTTCATTGATTGATTGGTTTCTTGCAGATCTTTGCAAGAACCCTGTTGATGGATTTTCTGCTGGCTTGGTTGATGAAAACAACGTCTTTCAATGGAGTGTTTCAATTATGGGCCCACCTGATACTCTTTAGTGAGTTCTTTATTTAAAGTTTGTAATCGATAGTTGGTTTTTTATGTTGTAACTCTTTGATTTTTGTTTCATATGATTTAGTTGAGGGTGGTGTTAGGTTCTAAGTTAGTGTGTTGTCTGATTTCGATTGATTTGGTTGGTGATGGTTTCTTGAGAGTGCTTGTAAAATTCGATTATGCTTCTTAGTATAAAAGAACAATTTTGATAAGTGTAAGTATTAGAGATTGGTCTAATTATGGTTTTGCATTTTTATTTTTATGCAGTGTTATGGTTGTTCATTGCTGGACAAATACCTTTTCTTGTTGCTTTGTGATAAGCTTTGTTTAGTAAGGATATTGTATCGTGATCGTCATATTTTGTTAATCTGTTATATTCATGTGGTTTCAGATGTAGAAAACTTGTCGAGTTTGTTTGTATGTTAAGGTTTGTCTGAGCAGCTATAGATGATTTAGCATGCTCTAATTAGGATTTTTGCTAGTTGTCAATAACACGCATTCTCACGTTGCAGCGAAGGTGGATTCTTCAATGCCATAATGAGCTTTCCAGAGAATTATCCACTGAATCCACCAGCCGTGAGGTTTACCTCAGAAATGTGGCATCCGAATGGTGAATGCTTCTCTTATTTATTCAATTCTTGTATTACAAATTTGTATATAAATTGTCTATTCTTCCACAGACTGCAGTTACTTTACTTTTTGTGGTAATTTTCATTTGGAAAACTCACAGATGATATATCTTATTGTACAGTTTATCCTGATGGAAAAGTTTGCATATCAATTCTTCACCCGCCAGGCGATGACCCAAATGGTTATGAGCTTGCAACAGAGCGCTGGAATCCTGTGCACACAGTATGTGATCCTATTTGGAACGTTGCAATTTTTACCTTTTAGTGTTTACGTTAAATGCTGCTTTTATCTTTTGAGATTTTGCTTGACCTTTGTTTTGAGTACTGAGAACTTTTTTGTAGTGTGATTTGCCTCAAAATCTTAAAATGATATCATGTTTTCCATTTTATGTAGCAGCTAACTGCTGGAAATGCAAATGTTTGGACAAGCAATTTGTTTAATTGCAGTTCTGGAGTCTACTTTGATCTGGGATAGGGATGAATGTCGTGATAGACATAGATTTGGTAACTTTGGCGTTCATGCATGCTTTTGATCTGCTTTGATGGTTACATTGGCAGTGCTTGCTGGTGATGGAAAAGGAAAACTGTAAGCCCAGAAAATTGAGATGTCTGCATACATGAATTGCACTCCGCTGCCAGGGTTTAATTGTGGCCAAATCGAGGTGCTTTTTCCTGATCCTGATCCCTGGCACAAAACTAGTTTGGGAAAGATAATACAATTTTTTAGGCTGGCTAGGCAAATGTGTTAGAAGTCTCTTTTATGTACCAGAGGTTGCAAATTTCTTACACTTAGCCAGTTTCTGGCCGACCTTATCACTTTTGCCTGGATGAGAAAGAGAAGATCATTAAGAAGCGAAATTTGAAAAGAACTTAGCAATTTGCTTTCCAAGTGTCCACTTTGAGAGCAAATATTTCCTTCTGCATTTTCTGTCTAATTTCATCGAGTGTAGCTTCTGTGATGATAACATGTGCTGAATGTATTGCTATGTGCACATTTCATGATACTACCGGAGAGGGAAGGCTACTAGTGGACATTTTTATTTAAACAATAGGAATGAAGCAGAAGGTTTATAGTTTAACTAGCCGTAGAGTTGTCTGTGTTTCATGTTGTTGGAATGTGAATGGAAACTTGCTAAAAGATTGAAATGATTCATTAAAATAATTTGGTTCAATTATGAATATCTTGTCATATTTTGCATGGTAATAACATTTGAGCTTGATTTTTTGATTGATGTCAGAGGCTTTTTTTAGAAAAAAGGTTGAATTTTGTTGCATCAACCTTTTCAGGTCTCCTATGCAGTCCTTTCATTTTTGCTAATTCACATCTTTTTATTTGTTAACAACTTCGTCCTTTATTTTTCAAATCTACTTTGACGCAATCACATTAAACTTTTGTTATTTTAATTTGCAGGTGGAAAGCATTGTTTTGAGCATCATATCTATGCTTTCCAGTCCCAATGATGAATCTCCTGCTAATGTAGATGCCGCGGTTGGTAACAGAAGTTTAATTTTTACTTGGATGATTGCATACGCCATGAACTCATTTGGGAACCTTAGTGATCGTCATGTTGTTTGTGGAATTATGATTTTGCAGAAAGAATGGAGAGAAAGCAAAGACGAGTTCAGAAAGAAGGTTATACGTTGTGTGAGAAAATCGCAAGAGATGTTAATGCCATGACGCATTTGCACGCCTGCTGTTCTGAATCCTAAAATGAAGTTAAAGAAGCGTAAGCCCTAAATCTAATACCTCACAAAGCAAGTTTGTAGAATCCTGTTAAGTTTTGTTGTCGAATCTGCAAGCTTTAACCTTGACTTTTTTTGGACATGCTTTTCTTAGGTGTGTTGTGAAATGTCTGGACTATGTTTCTGACCAAACTCATATACAATCTATTCTGTTTTTGCAAATTTAAGCCTACTTGCTCTGATATTGATGGGATGATTAATACTTTTATTTGAGTGGTAAAATCATAATTAGGGAGTGGAATGATAAGAGAATATAAAAGAAAAAGTGAGAAGCTTCTTTGAGGAGTAGTAAGTTGTGTGTGAAAAAATAGTTGCGATTAGAAGCAGGAGGTCTACTTGTATGAGGTAGTAGGGAAAAAGGAAAACAGAAAGAAACCAGTTGAGAATCCAATCCAACGATGAGAATATGAAAACGGAGGTAGAGTAAGTCACAATCCAAACACACTAATTGCAAACACACATAGTGATTTTTAACAAGAGAATTGTTTTCATTTGAATCTTTTTTTGTTCTACTGAATTTTATAAATTACGTACTTCTTTTATTGAAAAAATATTTTTTTTAATGCATGTAACAATTAGCATTCCCCAATTTGTGAGTGAGTATTTATAGTAAAACTCGCCGCAACACCACACCGTAGGAGACAACAACACTCTCCTCTGTCATTTCACTTCTTCCTGGTTATTATTTTCCCAACCATTTATTTAGCTCAACAAAAACACAGTAGTACATATAATTAAGAGGAATATAACATTTTTTTTAAAAAAGCAATGGAATTAAACAAAAAGAGAGGGAATATGAATATATATAATGGAGATAAACCAAAGAAAAAGGCAGAAAATGTCGTGCCCAGCCAGCCCATCTACTTGTAACCAAAAAGCAACTTCATTTAAAGTAAGAAGCGCGTGTGATGTTGAACAGTGAAGCAGTGCAGAGTGTTAAAAAAACCCAAAAAGCAAAAGGAAGAGAAAACGCAAGTATGATTTTTCCATCTTCATCTTCACTGTTTAGCTCATTGCATTCACATGAAGCTTTTTACAGACTCCCGTGACTGAACAAAAAAAACCCCATCTTAATATTCATTCTTCCCTCTCTCCCCTTAAACCCCTCTTAGTTATTATGCCTTCTCCTCATTCTCTTCGCAACGGAGACTCTCCTTCCCCTCATCCTCCTATTACTTCCCCTCATTTCCACTCCACTCTCTCTCTCCATAAGCTTAAGCGTTTCAACTTTCTTCTTCTTGTCTTTCGCCTTGCTTCCTTCTCTTTCTCCCTCGCTTCCTCCGTTTTTATGGTTACTAATTCCGTCCCTCATCTTTCTCTTCACTGGTATCACTTCGACGCTTTCAGGTACTCCTTTAAATAGTTGTCTGTTTCTACCTTTGTTTTGTGGGTAATGGTGACGGAATTTAAACTGCAGATACGTGTTCGCTGCAAATGCAATCGTTACAGTATACTCCATATTCGAAATGGCCACTTCAGTTTGGGAAATTTCCAAAAATGCCACTCTCTTTCCAGAAGTAGTTCAAGTTTGGTTCGATTTCGGACACGACCAGGTTTGTCTCTAAATTTCAAAGTTACAATGAAAAATTTCGAAGTGGTAAGAAAGAGTTAGGATGGTGTGTGGGCAGGTGTTCGCGTATCTGTTACTGTCGGCGGACTCTGCGGGGACGGCGCTTGTAAGGACGCTGCAGAGGACTGACACGTGTAGGGCTAATAAGGCGTTTTGTATTCAGTCAGACGTGGCAATGGCGTTGGGGTTTGTGGGGTTTATGTTCTTGGGGTTCTCGTGTTTGCTTTCGGGGTTTCGGGTGGTATGTTTTATAATCAACGGCTCTCGTTTTTACATTTAGATTAAAGTGTTTAGGAATGGACGGATGAGATTTAGTTGAGATGATTTTAGAGTGTGTAATGTAAATGATTCTTTGTTGCTACATGGAAATGAAATTATTGATGATTTTTGTTATGCTATCAAATCATCACCTAATCCTTTACTTTGCATTATTTGTAAATAATTGTCAATTCGTGTTAGACGTGGTATAATTGTGTCATACTAATTTTTTTTATTAAATGTCATTATTTATGGCATAAATATTATAAAAATTAAATTCATGTCGTGTTATAAATCTTGACTTGCAAATCATGTAATAGACTTACATTTTTAATCTTTGTGTTTTATCAAACTTAATGTTAAACAACTTTATCAAATTTAGTTCAATATAGTTAAAAATACATTAATGAAGTAAATATAATTATAAACATTACAAATTTAATTTTCTCCCTTCTTTTGTGCACAAATTTTTCTACCATTTCTTTACAAATTTAATTTTTCATCTTTTTTAAGATAATATCTTCAACCTTCTTAAAGGCATCCTTTATCATATCTTTTATTATGACTTGCAATTCATGTCGGAATCCCTACGCTCAATATGGATGCTCTTATTTGCCTAACAGCAGGTTTAGTAGCCTTGAGTTCATTGCAGCTTTTAGTTCCTCAACATTGTGATCAATTGAGGTAGATATGGTGCATTTACAAGCTCTTGATGAGACCTTGGTCCTTTTAGGATCATGGTTCCGCCAAAAGGAGTTGATCATGTTAATTTCATCCCACTTTTAAAAATGAGAGAAGAGCATTCAATTCGTCGCTCTAACTAGACTCCCAAATCATTTACTATAAATGGTAAATGTCATTCAATCAATTAATTGATACTTTTGTTGATTGAGTGATGATGATTTGAAAGTTTTTTGTCCACATTCCTTCAAATTGGAGTTAAAACATTAGATTATATGATTCCAGTAATCCAAGTCTCATTGTGGATTATCAACCTTCGCATCTTTAGAATTTGATTTCCAACAAAATATATCTTGTTGATGTGTCTATACACATTTTCTTCAAGATCCTCCCACAGTTCGACATAACAAATCTGATATTTTATTCCTCATCCATCTTAAAACATAATTTATAGCCACATTCTGCATCAAAGTATGAAGCTTACACTGCAGATTGTTTGATTTTATTGCAACTAATAAACCCTAAGGTTAAGATCACAATGGTGGAGAACATATCCTCGTCAAAGAAAGTCAATCGTCTCAAAAGCAAATGAACTTCAAGGATGGGAACCGAAGATCAAGTTGTGTGATGGTATCCTCTTATGGAGGATGATTTTAGACAGAGGCTTGAAGTCCCCAGAAAGAATTAGAGTTAAAACAATAGTACAGAAGTGGTTTTCATTTTGTTTCTCAAGAAACCACATAGTATGTGGCTCGCAACCCGACCATGCCTGTGTTTTGCCCAAATGAGATGAATATTCATACATCATTGACTAAGAATATAATGCAAAGAATTTTTGTGGTTTTAATTTTGCATGAGCCAATTCTTTTCTTTATTGCATTCTTTATGTGAGCAGATAAATATTTTGTAAGGGGTAAATCTATGCTGTTTATAAATTTGAGAATCAATGAACAGAATCTGCCAACTATTGCAGTCATTTTCAACCAATCTTGGGATTCAGCAATGGAGTCTTCACCACCAACAACACAAATACTACAAAATAAAATACGATGGGAGCTTTATTTATGATTATAATGTTCGTAACGTCTTCTTATTAACAATCGTAATTAATCTTGTTTAATGATTACAAATTTCACTTCTCTGCACTCTAACTGCACCTTGTACACGAAATTCTATTTCCCAGTTTTCTTTCCTGCTTTCGTTATTTCCAAACACACGTGACATTAAAAGCTTGTTTCCAAGTGAGGCAAATTGCTCTAGTGATTCAGAGTTTCACGTTCATGTCAGTAAAAATTGTTGCGGAGTTTAAATGTTCTTGGGATCCACATAGTATTAACTTAACTCTGCGAGTAATAGAAACCTGGATTGATCTCAAAGAACTTGGAGGTACAATTCCTGTAAGTGTGAAGTCATTTGTGTTCAAAAATTATCATCATGAAGCCAAAACTGATGGTAATCTAAATTTAGTTTGTTTTGGTACATTTAGTAGCATAGCATGAGCCGGAACCCACTTAAACGTTGGAGGTCAGGAAGTCTCATAGGATGAGCCAGGTCCCCTTTAAACCTTAAAGAAGCCAGTCTCCCACAAATTTGATTTCAGGGCATCTCAACAATCTTTGGCCGCTTTTTTGACCTGGAAATTCCACATTGTGAGGAAGAGGATGCATTGTTGCTATTTGCAACATCTGCGTTCATAACGTAATCGCTATTCTCATCATCTTCGCTTTCTTCATCACTGCTACTAACTTCTGAATCAGTGCCGCTACTATATAAATCTTGAGCTATAGATGGTAGCGAACCAGCTACTGCAGATTCAGCAGCAGCTATAGCATCAGGACCGTGAAGATCAGCTACTCCCAGCATCAAGTCCTGTTATTGAGAGAAAATCAAAGCTAAAGATATCTAGCAGAAAAGAAAAATAACAACACTGCTCGTTGGAGGATGGGTGTGGAGAGAATGAAGTAATTTACCATTTCAATAACTTGAGACTCGTTGCCAGTGAGCACTTCGATGTCATGATTGTCAGAATTATCCTGCATGTTTTGAACAAAAATCAATCACACAAGATAGAGAACTTCAGAATTCTGAAAAAAAAAATAGAGAGACGTGACCATACTTTTGCATCTTGTTGCAACCTTTCATTTGCCTCAGATATAAGACCAAGAAAATCCTTTACTTTTCCCAAAACTGCAATGGATGGAGAACTTATCACACTTAGCGTTAAATGTCACACGAACATCAAACTCAAACATTAGATGACTTGGTTCAATTTATCTGTAAGAAACTATTATTTCATAAAGTACTTGACAACCGAAATTTCTGCCTTCGCAACAAACAACTTTGGGTGACATATGAAGCCAAGTGGAGAGATGCATCTATACGGTCAGCCCAGCTAATTTGCTATTGAAATCGAAGCTTAAAGAAAATTCATGATCAAAATCAATTCCAACAACATTTACTATGGACAATGAGCATTGGGCACAGATCAAGATCATAATATCATCTTTCAAAAAAAAAACTATAGCCACAGAACATACAAAGTAGCAACATAGGAGAATGAAATCATATCAAAAACAATATCATCACACAGGAATTAGAGAAATAAAGTGTAGTTTTTTTCAATTTTGAATACTACACAATTATCACGATGACACTGGTTTCAATACAAGAACAAACCACACACCAAAAAATTAACAGTTAGATAAATATACGTGCCAAATTGACAAAAAAAAGAGAAGTAACTACAAATTACACCCGTTACCATGGCTTTGCGCTACCGGGGCAATAATAGGCTTCTCGACCGGAGGCAGTTTCTTAGCTTTAGATTGTGAATCATTCTTACACACATGAAGAATCGATTCTGCAATAATGCAAAGATACGTGTGCTAAAAACATTATGAAGTTGAAATGAAGCATTGTACACATACAAAACAGAAAAAAATACGAAAATACTTACCAAGAGGTGTAGTGGAGGCCTTGTTGTGTTCCAAGTGTAACAGGTCCTTGCTGGAACCACCCATCTATGTTCCTCCAATATACTCTCTACAAAAATAAAGAAAAGGTCATTATCATAATGGCATAATCAACAACAAAATCAATAATCAACAATCACAAATATGTTTCTCCAGACTATCAAAACATAAAAAATCATAATCAACAACAACAATCATAAGTATATTTCAAGCAAGACTGAGATTGAGAGATAGTTAGGCCGAGAGAGTGAAAAAGGTGGAGGAACGGAGGCAACCCTTGCCTGGGAAGAGCTTCAGTACCTCTCCCTCATCTCGTCGGCGTAAGAGGGAGCGGCACTGATCCAAAGGGTGAGTCAGAAACATAATTACAGAGATGTACCTTAAAAGTCGACGGTGGTGAGCTGAGAAGTTGTGTTGGAGAAAGAAAAGGAAGATTGTTCGGGAGAAGAAGATGGTTTTGAGTAGGGTTCATTAATTGAAAACAATTTTTTCAGCCAGTTAAAGCAATTGCCTTAATATTAGGATTTTTAGATGTATTTGTGTGCTTATTTATAATTTTATAATAAAAGTTATATCAAATAAAAAATATACAATTTTATTTTCTTCATACTATTTATAATATATTATCAACACGAACTCTCTAAAATACACTCCATAAAAGTTGTTCAATGAGTTTGATATCATGAATTTTAATCGTTCGGATATATTGAAAGCACCAACTTATGAGCTTTTTGTTTGAATCTTAGAGAGTTAGACTATTACTAAATTTGATGGACACATAATAAATTTGGTCTAAATATGTTAAATTTAATAAAAAATACTAAATTTGACCCAAATGTATTTTTAAATTTTAAAAAAATTTGTATTAGTCACCACACTTCGTCTGATAAACTATACATTGTTTTCAGTTATGAGAAAATTTATTTCATATTTGTTTTAAGTCAAATTCACTCCCCCTTTCAACATTTTTTGAATCTATCAATGATATAGCTCCGACCAGCACTCTAAATGAAAGTGAAAATATATATATAGTTAGGATATCAACCGTCACACAAAAGAGAAACAACTCTTCCAATTGTTCATGTTTATAATTTCTTTTTTTTTTAAACATCACTCATTCATAATATCTATATCTATATAACTATATTAAAGTTAAAACAATCAACTTAACCACAAGAAAAGATTTTATTTTTTTATTTTTTTTAGAATTCTGAATTATTTTTATTAAATTAAATTATTTATTAACTGGCCTCTTAATTTTCCTATTCATTAAAACCCATGTTTAATTTTTGAATGAATAATCTCTTAACATTCTTTAACCGTCAAAAAATTTTTCGAGCCTCCCAAAATTCTTTTATGTCGTCCGTATTCTGTAGTGATTCTAGGTTTTCTTACCTTTTCATCTTTGGATCTTAAAACCCCTCTTATCCACAAGAGAGACACAAACAACAATCAAATTCCCAACCACAATCCTCTCTCCAAACACCATCAGCTTCCTTCAACGTCATAAGCCTAACACCATTTTTTGGTTGTAATATGATAACATGTTAACCTCAGTTCAGAACTCTACAATGCTATGTGATTGAAAAGTTCCTCCCTTCACAACCACGACAGTCTTATCCCTCAAAATA
>CANYCX010478967.1:0-11172 GCA_948193385.1 Breynia disticha f. nivosa
AATTCCAAAAATTATTAGATTGTTAAAGTCGAAATTAGTTTTACAAAAGATTTATATGTGATTATTGTCAAAAGAAAATGTAAATGTTGTCGTTAAAAAAAAAGGAAAATGTGAATAATTATTAACAAAAATATATGATAATAATCACATATATATGATAGTTTTTAATTGAATTCACCTTCACAAAGAAGATTACATTATTTTTTTCCTTTCTGAAATTAATTAATTTACTTAAATCACATGTCAATAGTTTATCTAAATTAATCAAATGTCAATAGTTTATCTACATTAATATTGTGATAATTTAAATATATTAAAACTAAATAATAAAAGTCCACACAAGCCCGAAGGAGTCACATGCCAGGCAATCCAAACACATCCCTGAACTAAACTAAACAAACAAGAAACGATGTCGTTTCCTTCACTCCCATTTCAACAAAGTCACTCGAAAACTACCTCCAACCAACAGCATGACAACAATTCTCCACTCTCGCTAAAACTCCTCCACTCCATCGTCACCTCTGACTTCCGGATCTGTACAAGACTACAAGCAGTGTCATCTTCTTCCTCCATCCATACTCTACTTCTTGTCATCTCTAATTCTGACTCAAATTCAAAGCCTATTCGTTATCACACTTCAGAGGTATTGTATCTGAATGTGTTACCCCAAAGTCCTTCAACAAACTCAACAACCAAATGACCTCACAACTATCTTAAGAAAAACAGAGGTTTCAACTACATGAGGAAATAAAAAGACAATGCCCAAAAGATAATTGAGGAAAGTCTTATAGGAAAAGCTAAGGAAAGAGTGAAATTTAAGCGAATGAACAATTGCTAAAACAATGTGTGCTTACCTTTCCATATGGAGAAACAAGTAGTTGCAGATCAGTAATTCGATCCCCGAGCTTCTCTTTCTTCTCCTATTGCGAGAACACAACAAGAAAAAAAATGAGCAACTTACATTACTTTTGAAGACTCGGTGATTTCAAGGCTGGAAATGATTCAAGAAGGCTGAAGACTTATTTTGATCTTGTGTGTTTTTAAAGTGTGCACCTTTAGCAATATGTTTGTGCACTCTTTTTATGACTCTTTTGAAGTACCTAGATGAGTTATTGCTTGATTGGATTTGAATGCTTCCTATTGTAATTCTTAGTCATGTAATGATGTTAGTGACTTATAAAATCAGTGTCAAGTTGTTAGTGTCAACTGAACTCAGATTAATAGTTACCAAGGAATGGTTGTTTATTGAAGTTGGTAACAATATTTACTGTAGCAGATGATTCAATCTGATTTTGCTGTACTGATCTTAGTATTTAAGTAATGAAAAATCAAGTTTCCGCTGTGTGTGAAAGCCAAAAGCACCATCTCTGTTTTTTATTCCTCTGAATTGTTTTTTGCCCAAATCCAAGTTGCAAATTTTCTGGAAAATCAGATGAATATGTTCTTCATGTTCTTAGTGTTATAGCTGCATTTCCAGAAAAATACCAACAATTACAGATGGTGCAGTTAAATCGCAAAATTTGATTTAATGCAATGTGGTTTAAAATTTAATAACGACATGAACTGATGGAAATGAGTTCATCGAAAAAGGTGTAGATCTAGAATCTGAGATCTGCAAGAGAGAAGAAAGCAACCATTAGTAATCGGGAGAGAGAGATGTGTAGCTCAGCAGAGAGAAAGTGAGAGATTATTATTATTAGGCATAAGAGGTTAGAAATAAACGTGTGCCAAGTAACATATATAGGCAACACACCAACCCATCATCATTTGCCACGTGTCCTGTTGACTATTCAACAATTACAAGGAAACAAATAAGAAATAAGAAACGATACAGAGATACAAGTATACCAACATCCCCCCTCAAGATGAACCTGGATGAAGGTGCATCTTGGAAAGGATAGGAGCAAACTGTGATGAAGGTAGACATTTGGTGAAAATGTCTGCCAAATTCATCTTGGAGGGACAATGAGGCGGTCGGAGGAACCCGAATAGGGTGTGATGACGCACAAGATGACAATCAACCTCGATGTGCTTAGTGCGCTCGTGAAAGACTGGGTTATTGGCAATATGAATGGCAGCTTGGCTATCACACCAAAGTGGGACAGGCAGCTTGAGAGGAACCTGCAGAACAGGGAGCATATACGAAAGCCAGAGAGCCTCACACAAAGCCAAAGCCATACTCATGTATTCCGCCTTAGTAGAGGAACGGGATACAATGGTTTGCTTTTTACACTTCCAAGAAATGAGATTAGAACCAAGAAACATACAATAGCCCGAGACAGACTTACGAGAATCATAACATGTAGCCCAATCGGAGTCTGACTAGGCAATCAAATCAGAGGAAGAGCGGGCATTGTAAAATAAACCATGGTGCAATATACCTTTCAAATACTTCAGAATGTGCAAAGCACCCTACCAATGAGAAACCTTAGGAGAACTGACAAATTGACTTAGAAGATTCACAGCATAGCTAACATCAGGCCGAGTGAAATCCAAATACAGCAACTTCCCAACCAATCTACGATACTGTTTAGGATGGGGAAAAGTCTCACCATCAGTAGCAGAGAAAACTGACCCAGCTGGAAGAGGGAGATCAACTGGCTTGCAACCAGATAGACCTGCATCAACAAGCAAATCAACAATATATTTGCGTTGAGACAAGTGAGTACCATGAGTAGTGCGAGAAATTTCCACACCCAGAAAATAATGAACAGAACCGAGGTCCTTGATAGTAAATAGCTCATCCAAGTGCCGCTTCAAATCTGTAATAAGGGGCAGGTCAGACCCTGTGATGAGAACATCATCAACGTAAACAACTAAAGCCAAGAATGTAGAACCAGAAGATTTAACAAACAAGCAGTTATCATGGACAGATTGCACCAAACCATAAGCCAGCAATTTCCTACAAAACTCATGATTCCACTCACGAGAGGCTTGTTTCAAGCCATATAAGGAACAGTTCAAGCGACAAACCTGACCAGAGGAACCTTTAGTATAACCCGGAGGAACTTTCATGTAGATCTCCTCAGTAAGATAACCGTGGAGAAAAGCATTATTGATGTCAATCTGATGCAAAGGCCAATTACGCACAGTAGCAATATGAATCAATAAACGAACAGTGGGCCATTTGGCAACAGGACTGAAGCTATTAGTATAATTGATCCCCTCAAGTTGTGTAAACCCCTGAGCTACGAGGCGAGATTTGGGTTTATGAACAGTCCCGTCAGCGTTGTACTTAATCTTATATTTCCACACACAACCTACAATGTTTTTATCAGTGGGTGTGTCTACCAATGTCCAGGTATGATTCTTTTCAAGAGCATCAAACTCCTCATTCATCGAAGCCACCCATATGGGGTCCTTACTTGCTTGAGCATAAGTGATGGGACACTTGAGCTCAGCCATAAATTCAAGGATGTGAACATGTTCAAAGGTAGGAGGTACCTTTGAATCTGCGGGTAATGGAGGTAGACCATATTGGGAAGAAGAGGGAACAGACTGTTTAATACAGGAGATATAGTCAACTAGCCAAGTGAAGCCCTAGTGGAACGGGTACTACGGTGCAAAGGTGGATTGGGTGAAACAATGGTGGCATTTGCAGGATGTATGGATGCATCAGATCTGTGATCATCATGTGCATGAGTAGGAACAGAAGCATCAGAAGGAAAATCATCATGTGCACTTCTAGCAGTGGCATCAGCAGAGACATCATCATCTACCACCAATATATCAGAACATGTGGGCAACTCCTCTCGCAAGTTTTCACCAGCAGTAAAGGGCATAAACAAGGGAAGAGAAGCCTCACTAGATGAGGAGGAATCAATCCAAAAGGGAAAATGGTTTTCGTGAAAGCAAACATCCCGAGAGCTATAGACAGTATGAGTGGTCAAACTATACAGTTTGTAAGATTTCTCACCATAGACATATCCAAGAAATATAGACTTATCAGCTCTAGGTGCAAACTTGTTAGACTGTGGGCGAGTAATAGTAGAATAGGTAAGACAACCAAAGACACACAGTCTGGACATATCAGGGGCTCAGTTGTGAAGCAACTCATAAGGTGTTTTCCAATGCAAAGTTTAAGAGGGTGTGCGATTGATAATGTATGTTGACATGGGTATACTATCCCCCCAGAACCTTTTGGGAAGGTTGGATTGAAACATTAATGCACGAGCTACACCTAAAAGATGACGATGTTTGCGTTCTACTACACCATTTTACTGCGGTGTATAGACACAGGTACGCTGATGAAGGATCCTGAGGCTAAGAAACAAATCATGAACACACGAATTAACAAACTCAGAACCATTATCAATCCTTACTGTTTTGACGGTATAAGGAAAATGATTGTGCACAAAGAGGATAAAGGATTTAAGAGTAAAAAACACTTCATTTTTATTCCGAATGAGATAAGTCCAAAGGGACTTACTGTAATCATCTACAATGGTTACAATGTATCGAGCTCCAGTGAATGTAGGCTCCCTATATGGTCCCCACAAATCTACATGTACAAGGTGAAAAGGAATGTCACTAGTGGATTTACTAATAGGAAATGGCAAGCGACTTTGCTTAGCCTGAGCACAGATATTCCAAGGCTGACTGGAACTACCAAGTATTGGAGGGTGCAAGTGAGTTAGAGCGACATCTGTAGGGTGTCCCATACGAGCATGCCATAACAGAAAATCCTTATGACGGGCATCAACAGTATTCCCATGTATATTGGGCAAAGCAGAATTAGCAGGTGCAAGGACAAGAGTACCTGACATGTCAAGATAGTAAAGGTTCTGCACAAAAATTCCTGTCCCTACCAATTTATCAGTCCATTTGTCCTGCAAATAGCAACGGTCAGGCAGAAAATAGCTTTTATATGATTATGATCTACCAATTGTGAAACTGAAATCAAGTTGTGTTTAAAATGTGGTGTATAAAGAGTATTACGGAGAGTAAGGTCAGGGGACAAGACAACTGACCCTATTAAATTAACAACAGTGATGGACCCGTCAGGCAAAAACAAATTTATAGGCCTATCCAAAGAATCTATGGTCTCAAAGAATGTTTTGTCAATACACATATGGCTAGTGGCTCCAGTATCAATTATCCAATTGGATTTAGTACAATTACACTGCAAGCAATATAATTATCCACACAAGTGACAAAATGAACAGAGTTACCTGCATACTCAGGAATTGAGTCATTCCGATGAACAAAGTTCACCTTTTGAGAAGGTATCAAACTAGCTCCGGATTTTCCATTCCCAGATGGAGACACAGAACGAGTCTAACACGTCAGATTTTGTTCCTCCCTGAGATCCAGCATCTCCCTGTTCAACAGTATCAAGATGAGAGTCTAACACGTCAGAAACATTATGAGCATAGTTGGGATTGGAGAATTTCTTTTTTTCCTTCATTTTGTTTCGAAACCATCCTGGTTCTCCGTGCAACTTGAAGCAAGTATCTTTATTGTGATTGTCTTTCTTACAATAGTCACAAAAACGAGGTCCCTTGTCTTTCTTATTGGTTGCAGAGTAACGAGTGTTACTTTGCCCTCCAAAAGAGTGAGATTTAACATAATGAGCACTTTGATCAGTTGGAACACCAACAACGTAATTCTCAGATTGTTTTTCAACCCTCAGTATCATAGAGACTGGGCATGGGATCCATCAGCAATATTTGGTTTCGAGTAGGGTCATATTCATCATTCAGTCCCATGAGAAAAAGTATCAGATTATTCTGATTTTCTCGTTCCTCAACTTCCTTAGAAACATTGCATGCACAAGGGATAACACAAACACATCGAGGAATAGGGGCAAGACACTCTAGGTCATCCCATTTATTTTTCAACTGCGAATAGTACATAGTGATCGTAAGGCTACCTTGACAGAAGTTATTAATCTCTTTCCTCAGTTTATACCTCATCGGACCATGACTTTCACCAAAATGATTTTTCAGATCCTCCCACAGTAACCGAGCTGATTTTGCCCATAAAGATGATCCTACCAAGTCCTTAGACATAACATTAATGATCCATGACCTAACCATCCTGTCTACTCGCAGTCAAACCTGATAAGTGTCATCTGACTCCAGGGGCTGCGAGATAGACCCATTAACAAACCCTAATTTCAATTTAACACCTAGTGCCATCTCAATAGTCACACTCCACTGCAAATAATTGGATTCAGTGAGCAAAATAGATGTAAGGACCATACCTGGTTGATCCGAACTCTGTAGGAAGAACGAATCATCATCCGCTCTAGTCAGAAACCTACGCGTTCGGCCACCATTACAATTATTGCCTTCAACAACATCACGATAAGATTCCATATCCAGAGGATCAGAAACTAGAACAATATTTCCGTCTGAGGTTAGGGTTTTTACGAACAAACGGATTTAGGGATTTTGGATGTATAACGTCAAACGAGATGATATTACTCTAGTTCGATAAGGTTTTGTGAATGGAGCTAATTGATCGGTTCAGATGGCTCTGATACCATCTAGAATCTGAGATCTGCAAGAGAGAAGAAAGCAACCATTAGTAATCGGGAGATGTGTAGCTCAGGAGAGAGAAAGTGAGAGATTATTATTATTAGGCATCAGAGGTTAGAAATAAACGTGTGCCAAGTAACATATATAGGCAACACACCAACCCATCATCATTTGCCACGTATCATGTTGACTATTCAACAATTACAAGGAAACAAATAAGAAATAAGAAACGATACAGAGATACAAGTATACCAACAGTAGAGAGGAAGAACATTCATAGAAAGAGTATATTGACATTTAGTCCAAGTTTCCTTTAGCTTAACAGTAATCCCGTAGAAGAAAACATAACTGACCTTTTCCACCACTTGTTTATCAATAGCACTCTTGCCCAAATCTTTTGCTACCTCTGCAAACAAATAAAAAACCCGAGTAGTGAAGGCAATGACCAAGTAAATCTTCGCAGTAAAAATTGATTAAGAAGCATTTACAGTATGCTTAGCGCACATGTAGATGATGCTCACATTCTGTTAAAGCCAATGGAAGCAAATGTGGATACATAACTGGATCGAGAGCATAACAATTGCAGATAGAACCTTTGCAAATTTCATAAAGAAGTTTGAACCAAAGCCAAGAACAAATCCTTTTGTTAATTAATGGGGGTTAGAAGTTTGAACTGACGTTATTTAAAACTTGAAATGGTAATGAATAACTACAAAAAAGTGTGGCATCAGACTATATATTTGACACCATTCACTTATACCAACAATAAGTGTTCGTAAAATGACGGGGTCAATCATCATTTGTCTCAAACTAATGTCATTTACATTTCCTAACGTAAAGAATAACTAATCAAATAAAAAATAACATCTAAACTAGAAACAACTATTCTACTCTTCCATACGCCTCAAAACTCGTCATGATTTCCGATCTTGAATTTCTCCCTTATCGTGCACACAACCCATTTTTGAAACTAAAAAAATAAAATAGAAAAAAAAAGTCAGTAATTTATGTTTACAAAAGAAAAAGAACGAGGCTAATTAATTAAAAAAAGAACAAAGACAAACCTCATGAGTTGGTAACCTATTCTCATGTATAATCCAATTGCTCTTCTTTGCTTTGTGTCTATGTTTGTTGTTGAAGTCTTCATATTGGAAGAATGTTAGTGACTTTTTATAGCCAATAACTTTGTTGTTTTCATCTACAATATCTTTGTCGCTGGTGTTTGCTTTCCAATAACCACCAATATTTTGTGTTGTGATGGTTCTTTTCTTGGTCTTTTGCCATTTTCATTTTTTGCCATTATTTGTCTCTCCACAAAAAAAAAATCTTTCTCTTCTTAGTAATCTTTTATCATTAACCGTATCAATCAAAGTTTGTAAAAAGAATATTAATGCATATTTATAAAAAGAATAAAGGACGTAGTTTTTACCAAGAAAAGATAAAACGAAATAGAAAATATGAATATTCTAGTACCAAGAAAAAATATGATTATTACCCAAAAAAATTAAAAAGATAGACAATTGTGATATAAGAAGAAAAAATTAAAAATTTTCTTTCAAGAAGAGATGTTTAAAGAATTGTTAATATTTTACAAATAATCACAAAGTAATATAATAAAAAAATTAAGTTGAATAAACTTACAGTTAATAGAAGAAGGATTTGTTTCATAAATATTCAGATTGACAATCTCAGCGATAGGTGGCAAGACATTGTTCACCTTCTTCAACAAATATGAATTAATTAGTTCTTGTTCCGTGGGAACAAATTGGAATCCCGCGACAATATTAGTTGATTCAAAGAATTGATCCGCCCATAAAAGATCTACTTGGGGTTCTTCTTGGGTTTGTTCCACAGAAATTATACCTAATAAGCATTCACTTAAGTTTTCTTGGGGCTGTTCTTGGAGTTTTGGGGCTGTTCTTGGGGTTTATCTTGATGTTCTTCACGTGGTTGTTCGAAAGAAATTAAATTTAATAGCCATTGATCACTTGAGTCATTCAAGAAATTAAATTTAAGTAGCATTATCATAATCGGAGCTAGTAGAACTTGAGAACTGAAACTCACACTTTAAAGTCATCCACAAAAACAAACGAAGGGTGCAAAATTACAGTAGCTTTGGACGAACTTAATAATTGTCAGTTCAACAACCGACTTAGCTGAAAACAAACAGAAAAACTCCTATTAATTAATGAAACTAATCCACAATTAGAACAAACATATATTGTGGGAACAAACATAAAGCTCAACATCACAACTTTATTATTAAAATTAAACAATTGGACTATAATTCCATAAACAGACACTGAGAAACAAATAACTAACTTTATTTCAAGTCATAAATCTCCACTATTTGACTATAATTGCATAAACAAACAATTAACTTTACTCCGCACACAATTGAAATGATGGCTTCAATAGTAAATATGAAAGGTAAATTACTAACACAACAACAAAATTCACACAAAAACAACTCACAAGGACATTATTATGTTAAACAAATTTCTATGTACACAACCTGTTCGACAAAATGAATCATTGAAAAAAATCATGAAATTAATATATATTCATCATTGATTATCCTCACAAAAAAACGAAATTAACAATTCACAAATGCAAACAAAACAATCTACTCATAAATCACTTCGCACTCTCGTCAATTGTAAATTTATGGTTCATTATTTTTCTTGAAAAGGAAAGTAAACAAAACAAGACATTAACACTTGCCTTCAGGAGGGAAGCTACTGCCCGCGACGAAAAACTAAACGACGGCCAACTAAGCTGGAGGACCTAGTTACCTTGAGGAGTCACATTTCCGTACTTCGGCTTGTCTTCTTTGACATTGTTCTCAAGGCCACTTAGCATTTCTTGCATGTGAATCGGTAGGACTGATCAAAAATCCACCAAACCACCCAAACCGACCATCAATCGACCAAACCAAATCGAAATTTAGGGTAATCAGCATAAGTAGATAGGTTGGTGGTTAGATTTTGAGCAAACTACTAAGAGTGGTTTGGTTGGTGGTTTTGGTTTTTCAAAATTCACCCCTAACTGAACCGATCCACCATCCACCTATTTTAAAAAAAAATTAAGTATATACCATTAATTAAAATTTTTCTTAACTGTTTTTACTCTTCATATTTTAATTAATAGACCATAGTATATGATTTTTTTTAGATCACACATAAAAGAAGTGAATAAAGATAAAAATTAATTAATATAATTTATTTCAAGACTTTATTAGAATTGAATTTGAAGTTAAAACATTATTATTTTTTGTTTATTATTATGTTATTTGAAGTAAATGTTAATTTGTTATTATTTAAATTGAAGATGTTGATTCAAGTTGCAATAATTTTTAATTCAGTATTTTTTTTCTAATTAATTATTTTTTAATATTTTTTGTTTTGGTTAACCGCTCAAACCGACCAAACTGAACCATCATTTAGTGGTTAGGTTTGGGTGGATAGACTAATAGAGTAGATAGGTTGGTAGTTGACCATTTATCCAACCACTAAAAGTAGATAGGTTAGGTGGTTTAGACAAATAACCTACCAAACTTATCCACGATCAGTCTTATGAATTAGGTTAAAATCTTTTGGAAAAAAAAAATTCATTGATGGAGGAGAGGAACGCAAATATATTAAAATAATTTCAGCTTATATTTACAACTGTGTATTGTGTATTGTGATCGAATCAAAAAAAATGAGTGATTAATTTATTGGTTAAATTGCTGATTTATTAGTTAAATGTATAATTTAAAATAATATAGAAATAAATAAATATATGTATAAAATTATTTTATATAGATATGATACTGATTTTCTTACAGACCAATCTGAATGGTAAAACGGACTGGACCAGCGATTACCAAAACGGTTCGATCAGTCAGTTTGACTTAACTTTTATAAATTGTGTAAAAGCAAATTGAGAGTTTTTTTAATTCTTTAAAAATATATTTTATTTGTTTATTAAATTTTTTTGTAAAAGTTTATTTTACAATAAAATTCCCTTTTTACTTTCTATTCATTTTTCACTTTTAATAATAAGAGATAGAAGGCAGAAAAATAAATAATAAAACAAAATAGATAATTGAGCACTTTTTACTATATCAAAATTGGGAAGATTTTATTTTCTCTTATTTTTGTTTAGGAAAATAGTTTGTACGATAGAAATATATTGACGAATAATACTAAAAATTTAACTCATTTATTTAAGAAATAATATAAGAAACTTGAATATTTGGAGAAGTTCTAACTCATTCATACCCGTATTTGTATTAACCCACAAACTTATACAATCGTATGTTTTGTTTTAAATTCTTTTTGATTAAAAAACAAGTTAGATTTAATTTATCATTGCAAATAATTTATATTCATATAAATTAGTTCTAAATTAAATATGATTTCACACGTCAACAATTTTTTTGCACAAAATAACATGTAATTGGAGAAATTATTTGGTTATTTTATGCACATATGCAGTTTTACAAACGTTAAAAAAATAATAAAATGAAGAACAAATTATACATACATATAATTTTTGTACACACATCTATATAAATATATTAAAGGTGAATCACTCAAGTTAACCACAATGCAGGATTTGATTTTTCTAATTTTATGTGATTTTGAATTATTTTAATTATATTAAATTAATTGTTGACACTAATTCAATGAAATTCAACAATCAA